>MU762310.1:2909-79312 GCA_026770625.1 Nicotiana glauca | reverse complement strand
CGATATCAAAATTTCCACTTCCGGTCGAATTTTCTCAAAAGCTTTCAAATTTCTATATTTAGCCAAATGACTTCAAAATGACCTTCGGACATCCGAATTCACTTCCGATCGCGCTCCCAACTCCAGAATCACCGTACGGAGCTATTCCCAGACTCGGAATCCCAAACGGACATATATAACACTGAAATGCCTTCCAACCCAAATTTATGAAATTCTTCTAAAATACTAACTTTAACAATATACGCCGAAATGCTCACAGGTTATCCATAACCAAATCCGGACATACGCCCAAGTCCGAAATCATCATACGAACCTGCTGGAACTTTCAGATCCCAATTCCGAGGTCGTTTGCCCAAAATTCCAATCTTAGCCATTTTCTTCAACTTAAGGCTGCCGCAATGAAAATTTTCTTTCCAATTTGACTCAAATATTCCCGAAATTCAACTCTGACCATACGCACAAGTCAATATACCTGAAATGAAGCTGTTCATGACTTCCAACTGCTGAACAACACGCTAGAGTTCAAAATGACCGATCGGGTCGTTACACATATATTTATCGTCGACGGCGCTCACTGGGGGTGTGTACAGACTCTGGAGGGACTCCTATAGCCCAAGCGCAATAATCAAGCCATCTTGTGGCATCAACCAGGCCCTCAACCTCAATATCAATACAGTACCGCTGCGACGCGCAACTCGAGCCAACCATATATCCAGAAATCACTATAACACCTACTGCAGTGCGCAACCCGATCCATGCCCAGTCCAGAAATGCACATAAGCCACTTGGGCAATATTAAAAACACAGTTCTTAGCTCAAAATGTCAATAATATGTTGTTTAAGTTTTCAAATATTAGAAAAATGGCTGAGTTTGCAAATCAATATTAAAACCCTGGACCGAGATCAAATAGTATGCAAAATAATGCGAAAATAGTGATATCAATTCCTAAAGGATTCACATAGTTGGCACAAATTCCAAACATGGCAATCAGCCCAAATTATGACGATAACAAGTAGTTTCAATCAAATACGCGATAAAAATCAACAACCGGGACGGACCAAGTCTCATTCCCCAACGGTGCTCTACCCCACGCTCATATCCGGCGAGCAAGTCACCTCAATACAGCACTATGATGTGCAAAATCCAGGGTTTCGAACCCTCAGGATATCATTTACAAGTATTACTCACCTCGAACCGGTACAATCTCTAGCTTGCGATGCCTTTTCCCCTCAAATATAGCTTCTACGCGCGTCGTATCTAACCAAAATCAGAGCGAATACATCACAATATGCTAAGGGAACAATACCCAATCGAAAACAATCGAGAAATAGCAAAAATCTCGAAACTAGCAAAACCCGAGCCCCGGGCCCACTTCCCGAAAAATTACAAAATGTACATCACCGGATTCCTCGTATCGCTACGAGTCCATACATATCAAATTTACCAAAATCGGAGTCCATTTGACCCATCAAATTCCATTTTTAAATTACAAATTTTCAAGCCTTAGCTTTACCCCCTTTTGATGAATTTCAACCAATTTCATGTTAGATTTATCATAATCTCATGTATTTAGCCAAGGAACTTACCTCCAATCGATTCCCAGTCAAAACTCTCTTTAATTCTCGCCAAAAGCTCTCAAGGTCGCCCAACAATGGTGGAAAAATATCACAAGCTCGCGGATGAAATATTCAATAAAAACCCTTCTGCCCAGGCCGATTTTCGCTTCTGTGGTCCCGCTTCCGCTTATGCAGGACCGCTTCTGCGGCCAAAATCCCGCTTTTGTGGATATTCATTTAAATAGCCAAAATCGCTTCTGCGTCTATATTTCCGCTTCTGCGAAACTTCCTCTCAAGGTCCACATCGCTTATGCGACTACCAGTCCGCTTCTGCGGACCCGCTGATGCGAAGAGTGGTCCGCTTCTGCGGATCTACCTTACCAACCCATGGACCGCTCCTACGACGGGATACTCCACTTAAGAGCCTCCGCTTTTGCTGTCTAAAGCCCGCAGAAGCGAGAATACCAGATGCAGCAACCTTCAGCAATATTCAAACTCCCAAAACTACCCGTTTAACCATCCGAACTCACCCCGCGGCCCTCGGGACCTCAACCCAAAGCACCAAGATGTCTTAAAATATTATCCGAACTTGTTCCAATCATCACAACACGTCAAACAACACTAAAATCATCAATTCTCATCGGATTCAAGCCTAAGTTCTTTGAAAACTTCCGAAACACGCATTTAATCAAAAGCCCAACCAAACGACGTCCAAATGACCTGAAATTTTGCACGCCATCACAAATCACATATCGAAGCTACAGCAACTCTCGAAATTCCATTCCGACCCTCAGATCAAAATCTCACCTATCAACCGGAATTCGCCAAAATACTAACTTCGCCAATTCAAGCCTAATTCTACACCGGACCTCCAAAATCAATTCCGATCACACTCCGAAGTCACAAATCACTTCCCGAAGCTAACCGAATCACCGGAAATAACATCCGAACCTTCTAGATCATAAGTCACGTCCGGTTGAATTTTCCAAAACAAGCCTTCCTTAGAGAGACTAAGTGTCTAATTTTCTACCAGAACCAATCCAATCAACTCTAACACACCAAACACTGATAATGAAACATGAAGAAGCATAAAACAGGGAAAACAAAGTGGTAACTCATGAGATGACGGGTCGGGTCGTCACAACTAATTATACAATATACAACTTATTTACAACTTATCTACAACTTTCATATATCATTCTTACACAGTTAAATACAACTACAACGTCAACAACATAAATACAATTTTCATATAAATTTTATACAATATGTCTTTTGTATATAATTTGTATGTGGTATGTTCTTCGGCTTCTTCTCCGAATTTCAATCTGAAAATCCATTCAAATCAAATTTAATCTTCACCAAATACTCTCAAAATCGAGATATTAACTTCATAGAATATTCTCAATCGTTTTCTATAACACTTAATCCAAACAAAAAATATTTTTTGAAAATTCGAATTCAAAGCTTCGAATTTTTTTATAGACTATCAATGGTAGAGAATCAAATATCTTCAAAATTTATTGATTGACAATTTTAACTCGAACAATCCAGCCAAATAATTAATAAACATCTATTGCTAGCCAACCACGGGAACACAACAAGAAAAGTGAAAGCCCAAAAAAGCTCCAAACTCCAGCCATGGCAAAATTCAAATCGATAAAAAATTAATCCCTTTCTTCGCCATTGTTAGAGAAAATTACGAGCTTTAGAAGAAAAAACCTTTATAGAAAGAGAGTTAATTTCAAAGAGAGAAAAAAAATCCTTTAGAAATATTGGGGTTTATCTAGGTAAGTAAGGAACTGTGAGGATTTTTCGAAATTTACTAAATAAAAATGCTACAATCAAGGGTTATTCATTTAAAACTAATTTGTATATAATTGATAAATTGTATATGACCATATAATAAAGTTAAAACTTAATTAGGGAGGGTAAATAAGTTTCATATATAGTATAGGTTGGAAAAATCCCTTTTATAAACTATGCACTACTTACGATATTAAATTTTAAAACTTTGGCTATATTATTGTTTTAAATTAATTTATATGCAGAGTAAGATTTAATAACTACGGATGGACTAAACTATATGTATGGGGAAAAACTGATTTATAATAAATGGTCGAATGATGGCATGACACGTGAAACCGAAGACAAATGAAAGGCGAGTAAAAAAAATAAGATTTAATAACTATCGATGGACTAAACTATATGTATGGGGTAAAATTAATCTATAATAAATGGTCGAATGATGGCATGACACATGAAACTAAAGGCAGGTGAAAGGCGAGTCAAATAACAACAATACCGAGAACAATAGTTGTAATCGACATCAGGTAAATCTCGCAAGGAGCGTAATCAGTGGGAGCATGTCGAATATTTTCCATCGGATAGCATTTAATTAGAGAATATTCTTTTACATCAAAAGGGCTATCGTTACGAAAAATATTTGCATTCATAGTCTGTCGTTACATATTAATTAATGACTCATTTATTGTCATTTATGTAGGGCTTGATCCTAGGACCTTGTTTACCTAGGTATAACTATAAATAGTAGACTCAACAACCATTGTAGACACAAAATTCTTGGTAAAACGTATGATATATCTCACTTCCGCTCTCAATTAAACGACTTTATTGACTCTTTTATATTGCTTTCATTTTTGTCCTCGAAGACACTGCGATCGAAACCAGGCTCGTCACCTTCTTCATTTCAATTGCTAAGTCTTCTTTTCAATCTTATTTATTTATCATTATGGGATCAAACCACTTTTCTTGTATATAAACCATTTAACAAATTTAACTATACCGTTTTACGGGTAAATAATTTAGCGCCTACCGTGGGGATTAGACAGTTGCGTTTGTTAATAACATGTTTAATTTTTCCCTTAGCAAGAAATTAGAAATGGAAGCTAATGATGTCAATATCACACATAACGTTGAGGGACATAAATATTTATCTCAACATAAAGACTCGATCAACGATACTCACAACGAAGGGGACGAAGAAACCCTGGTTCGTGAAGGGAAATACCTATGGCATGTGCGGGAGCTAACTCCCGATGACGTGGAAGAGGAACATGTCGTGTAAACAGTGAAAATCTTAAGAGAACAACAAAAAGCAATCATGAGTCACGTCTCAAGATAGGAATGGGTAATGACAAAGTTGAAAGAAGCATTATCAAGAGCCTCCAGCAATGCAAACGGAAAGGACCCCATTCCTCATGGTGTTCCTATAAATCAAGAGGCTCAAAGAGTTGATAATAACACCTAAAGGGGTGAGGTCAGTTTCAAAGGTGCTCGAGGGACCGATAGCGGATCTGGTAATGACAA
Source organism: Nicotiana glauca (assembly GCA_026770625.1). Lineage (NCBI taxonomy): Eukaryota > Viridiplantae > Streptophyta > Magnoliopsida > Solanales > Solanaceae > Nicotiana > Nicotiana glauca. Next base: position 74,425 of record MU762310.1, on the reverse strand, counting down.
CGGGAATGATCCCTTCAAAACTGAGATTATGAGGTTTATGAGGGAAATGAGAGAAAAAATGGAACAAAATGCGAAGGAGTTTCACGCATAAAATGGATCAGATTCCAGGCATACCACCAGTATTAAAAGGATCAGATTCAAAAATATATACTTAATTGCCATTTAAATCGAGTGCAACACCAGAGCTGATTCAGAAAAGGTTTAAGATGATGGATATACCAAAATATGATAGGACTTAAGATCCACAGGAGCCTATCATGACCTATACCACGGTTGTAAAAGGGAACAATTTCAACATGAGATCAAATCGAACCTATTGAAGAAGTTCGATAAAACCCTCACAAAGGGAGCCCTGACATGGTACTTACTCTTACTCGAGCATTCCATTGACTCTTTTGAGATGCTTGAAGATTCATTCATTATGGCCCATGCTGGGGAAAGTGATAACTAGGGATTATGATGCATTTTAACTCCTTACTTCAGTTTTGGTTAAAAATGTGTACAAAATAGTCCCAAAGGCTTACATGTTGTACTTGTTTGTAGGGTGTGGTCAAGAAGGTGTCAATTAGTCAACATCAGCTCAAAAAAGAGTGAAACATGCACAAGTACCAAGAACAAGTCCAAGCACAGTGAAACAGGTCCACTGCGGCCGCACACCATTTAGTGCGGTCCACAGTGATGAGGTTCAGAGAGGTGCATTTTCAGAAGATCAAGCATTGCGGTCGTGGTGCATTTTGTGGCCAAGTTCAGACAATAGAATTTTTAGTCAAAAAGCCTCTCTGCGGCCGCACTTGATTTTTTGCGGTCCGCACTATCCCCGCAGGGTATTTTTGTCCAGGAAATTCGGCTTAGTATAAATAGTTTCTTTTCCCATTTTTAGGTCATCAGTTGTATTTTAACGCTCAGTTGCGCTCAAGAACAGTGTTCCTTAACCATTATGATTAATTTTTAGAGTACTTTTATTATTGAATCTTCAAGTATTAGTTTGTAATTAAATATTATGGGAGTTTCTTCATCTATTTATCAGTTTTCTTCTATTAGCATGAGTAGCTAGACCCATTAGCTAGGGTTATGGCTCAACGCTAGTGTGGATATTTGATGGGTCTTGTGTTTTAAGGCTTAAATGTCTATGGGTGTTTGATATTTGGACTATTTTATGGTTTCAATGTTTAATTAGTGATTGCAAACACTAATTTATGCCTATTTGACTTGGGTTCTTCTTGAGAAAGAGAACTTGAGTCTAGGAAAATTAGTCCAACAAGGAATTGGGGCGTATTCAAGAGATTGATAGTCCCAATTAAAGGATTAAACCTAGAGATAGTAATACCAGACTTGAACCTAAATTGCTTTCACAAATTATCATACCCAATTGGTCTTGAGAAAGTCAATTAGGGCAAAATCTCTCTAACTACCGAGAGATATAGAGTGAGAAGTATCGTGCATTGGTTATATCATAATATCCAACATGACAATCTTCCCTTAGACTCGAGAAACCGTCAAGTGTCCACCTAGGAGAAAGTCACTTCCCTAGTGCTCTTTTTACCATTTAAACAACCTTCAATTATTTCACTCTTAGCTTAATTTAGCATTTTATTAGCATTAAATTAGAAGTAATCAAAAGACCAATGATGATTAGAAGTGCAACTAAGAGAAATTACACATCTCTAACTTAAATAGAAACTCAATTCCTAATTCTAGCTCCTTGTGGAAATCGATCCCGACCTTCTCGGGTAAAAGCTGCTTCGACCACTCTCGCTACTTTGTAGGGGTGCAGGGTTGGCCTCGATTACTTTTTGGCACCGTTATCGGGGAGCTAACAGTCTTGGCTATCTATCTAAATAGTTTTGTGTATTGTTCTTCTTTCCTTCTGTGATATTAATTTGTGTGTGTCACAACTGCGGTACAAAATGGCAGCAAACAACAATGACCCTCTTGGAAATGTGATTGCGGGGAGGTAGATAATATCGTAGATGATGCGGTGACTCTTATACCTCAAGAACAAAGGATAGGCCGTCAGGCCAATGCCAATGAGAATATTCCAGACCTTCCTCCATCACTTCTAAGAGTGGTTCCTCGATTGCTTCCCAACCAAGGTTATGCTAGTGTAATTGTCCCACCCAGATCTGGGCGGGCAATTTTCAGATTACTAATGTGATGCTGACATTGTTGGAGCAGCGAGTGTATTTCACAGGTGCTCCCACTCAGAATACTTACAAGAATCTCAAGGATTTCATGGATACCTGTTGGGGAAGCAAGCAAACTAATGTGTTGGAAGATGCACTTCGATTGAGACTATTCCCTTTCTCACTTAGAGGGAAGGCATTGGATTGGTTTGAGCGACTTCCCAACCATTCCATCACTACTTGGTATGAGTTGGGGGATAAGTTCATTGCAAAGTTTTTCTCACCGGGGCACATGGTACCATTGAGGGATGAGATCTTAGCTTTCAAGTAGGAGTCCACCGAACCATTACACGAGATTTGGGAGAGATATAGAACCATGGTAAAGGAATTCCCCAACAATGTTATGACTGAGTCAATGATGAAACAGACTTTCTACCGGGGCATCAACATAATAAATTAATGCATAGTGAACCAACTTATTCGGGGTAATTTCATAAAGCTGACTTATGATGAGGTTTGTGTCATTCTTGACGAGATGGCCGACACGTCCTCCGCTTGGAAAAGTAGAGCCAATGTGCCACAGGGTGACCCCACAGTTACTCACTTGTACAAAGAGCTACATGATCATGGGTAGGCTATAGCAGAGCTTACAACAACAAAGAACCAGCTAGCAAAGGCACAGTTACATTAGGTTCAAAATCCACGCCAAGGAAATGCCATGGAGGGTGTCAACATGTTAGTGAACAAAACAAGACAAAGAGGTCAACAGAACCAAGGGAGTTCAGATCAATTTGACAATAGTTGTGGTGGATTCCAAGATTATAATTATGATGGGTAGAACGAAGAAGTGCAATATGTGAATAAATATCAGAACCAAAGGGGAAATTCTTCTAACGAACAACAATGGAGACCCCAAGGCAATCGGGCAATCAACAACAACAAGGGAATAGTAATTGGTGTAACAACAACCAAAATTCCTATTAGGGCAATCAAAACAATAATCACAATAATTAGGGAAATTGGAACGACAACAACAACAACAACAACAACAACAATTGGGGTGGTAACAACAATCAGGGAGGTTGGAATAATGTCAATCAAAGAAACCGGGGGCAAGGCTTTCAAAGGCCCCTAATGTATCAACAACCGAATAGTCCACCCCCATTTCCATCCAGGGTCCTAGTTCTTCTAACAATGACATAGGGAGAATTGAAATGATGTTTGAACAGATGATATAAAAGAATGCGAATTTTGATGCTTAGTTGTTTTCCCACAATACTTCAATTAGGAATTTGGAGGTTCAATTAGGCCAAATCTCACAGTCCTTAAATACTCTCCCTAAGGGGACTCTACCAAGTGATACGGTATTTAACCCGAAGGGTGGAAATAATCATGTTATGGCGGTAACTACAAGGAGTGGATGAGGCGGTGATGTGAATGCCTCCAAACAAAAGCAAATTTTGAGTGATGATGTTGAGTTGCAAGAAGATGAAGTTCCTTTGGTGGTTAAGAATGTGATTGATGAGAAAATAAATGAAGAAGTGAGGATTGATATTAAATATACCGAGGTGGAGACTCAGAATGACGTGAACCCGTCTAGGGAACGTGTAATAGATATGCCGGAATCAGTTGTTCCTAAAGCCAAGGCTCCTTTGCCAAGGCCACCTCCACCTTATCCTCAAAGGCTCGCGAACTAGAAAAATGAGAATCAATTTAAAAAGCTTATTGACATGATAAAGAGCTTATCCATTAATGTGCCTTTGGTGGAGGCTCTAGAACAAATGTCAGGCTATGCTAAATCATGAAGGATTTGGTGACAAAGAATAGATCCATGGATTGCGAAACTATCAAGATGACCCACCAAGTTAGTGGAATTACGCACTCAATATCCCCGAGGCTATAAAATCCCGGTGCTTTCACCATTCATTGCACCATTGGTAGTGCAGACTTTGCTAAGGCTTTATGTGATTTGGGGGCAAGTATCAACTTTATACCCTACTCAGTTTTCAAGACTTTGGGTATTGGGAAACCGAGGCCGACTTCCATGAGATTGCAAATGGAAGATAGAACTATGAAGAGACCATTGGGTATTATTGATGATGTTCTTGTCTGGTGGACAAATTTATCTTGCCAGCTGATTTTGTGATCTTGAATTGTGAGGTAGATTATGAAGTTTCGATCATACTGGGGAGACCTTTCCTTGCTACGAGGAAGGCCTTAGTTTATGTGGAAGCCGGGGAACTCACCTTCTGGGTGGGTGATGAGAAAGTGGTCTTTCATGTGTGCAAGTCAATGAAGCAGCCCAACAGTTCTGAGGTGTGCTCTTTTGTGGACCTTGTCACAGCATTGATAGTTGATGATACTAGTGCAGTGATCAATATGGAGGACCCTCTAGAGGCTGTATTGTTGAATCTTGATGTCAATAATGACGAGGGCTGAGTGGAGTACATGAATGATTTACATGGAATGGGCTATTATTCTTATGATCCTAGGAAACTCTCTTTGGATCTTGAAAATAGGAAGACTCCTCCAACAAAGTCTTCAATCGAGGAACCTCCGGTGTTGGAGTTGAAGCCGTTGCCTCCACACCTCAGGTATGAGTTCTTAGGACCTAGTTCAAATTTGCTAGTTTTTCTTTCCTCTTGTCTTACTAACATGCAGGTTCATGCCATATTGGTAGTGCTTCAAAAGCAGAGAAAGGCGATTGGATGGACCTTAGCTGATATTTGGGGGATAAGCCATGCATTTTGTATGCACAAGATTATTTTGGAAGATAATGTAAAGCCCTCCTTGGAACATCAAAGGAGGTTGAACGAGGCAATGCAAGAAGTTGTGAAAAAGGAGGTGATTAAGTGGTTGGATGCTGTGGTTGTATACCCCATCTCTGATAGCTCTTAGACTTCGCTGGTGCAATGTGTGCCAAAGAAGGGTAGCATGACCGTGGTTGCAAATTTGCAAAATGAGTTGATTCCTACCAGGACCATCATCGGGTGAAGGGTATGCATGGACTACCGCAAGTTAAATAAAGTGACCTGCAAGGATCACTTTCCTTTGCTTTTTCTTGATCAGATGTTAGATCGACTTGCTGGCGTGCCTTCTATTATTTCTTGGATGGGTATTCTGGATACAACCAAATCCTGATTGCTCCGAAAGATCAGGAGAAGACCATATTCACTTGCCCATATGACACCTTTGCCTTTTCTAGGATGCCTTTTGGGTTGTGTAATGCACCGGCTATATTTTAGTGGTGTATGATAGCCACTTTTACCGATATGGTGGACGATATTTTGGAGGTGTTCATGGACGACTTTAGTGTTATGGTTCATTTGGTTAATGTTTGAAAAATCTTGATAGAGTGTTGGCCCATTATGAAGAAACCAATCTTGTTCTTAATTGGAAGAAATGCCACTTCATGGTGGAAGAGGGCATAGTTCTTGGGCATAAAATTTCAAAGCATGGTTAGAGGTGGACAAAGCAAAAATCGATGTGATTTTAAGGCTCCCTCCCCCTACCTCTGTCAAGGGAGTTAGAAGTTTTCTTGGGCATGCGGGGTTCTACCGACGATTGATCAAAGACTTTTCGAAGGTAGTGAATCCCCTATGCAAGTTATTGGAAAAAGATGCCAAGTTCGTGTTCGATGAGAGATGTATGCAAGCCTTTGAACTTCTGAAGCACAACTTGACCACTACTCCTATTATCATCGAACCCGCTCATGTGTGATGCGAGTGATGTTGCAGTTCGGGTGGTTTTGGGACAAAAAGTGAATAAAATTTTTCATCCGGTGTACTATGCGAGCAATACAATGAATGATGCTCAAGTGAACTACATGGTGACTGAGAAAGAGCTTTTGGATTATGTGTCCGTGATGGAGAAACTTCGGCCATATCTCATAGGTGCCAAGGTCATAGTCCATACCGATCATGCCGCACTCCGGTACTTGATGACAAAAAAGGATTCCAAAGCTAGACTGATGCGATGGGTCTTGTTACTTCAATAGTTTGATTTGGAGATTGTGGACCAAAAGGGTAGTGAAAACCAAGTGGCGGACCACTTTTTCTGCTTGGAAGAGGAGGGGAAGCCTCGTGATGACCTAGAGATCAATGATTCATTTCCCGACGAACAACTCCTTTCGGTGTCGGTGAATGGTATGCCATGGTTTGTGGATGTTGCTAATTTCCTTATGACTGGTATAATCCCGTATGAGCTCTCTTCTAACAAAAGGAAGAAGCTCAAACGGGATAGTTTGGATTTCTATTGAGATGAGCCGTACTTATTCAAGATTTGCACGGATGGTGTGATTCAAAGGTGTGTCCCGGAGGAGGAGTAATTGAGTATCTAGAGGCTTGTCATTCCTCTCCCTATGGTGGCCATCATGGCTGGACGAGGACGGCTTCAAAACTTCTTTGTTGTCGGTTTTATAGGCCAACTTTGTACAAAGATGCAAGTGAACTTGTGTAGAGGTGCAATGAGTTCAAAGAGTGGGTGGAATTTCGAAAAAAGATGAGATGCCTATCAATACCATTCTTGAAGGGGATATTTTTTATGTATGAGGCATTGATTTTATAGGCCCATTTGTTAGCTCGTGTGGAAATGCATACATTCTTGTAGCGGTTGACTATGTTTCAAAGTGGGTGGAAGCCATGGATTTACCCAACAATGAGGCCCGGAGTGTTGTTGCGTTTCTCAAGAAGAGCATTTTTACAAGGTTTGGTACTCCTCGTGCAATCATAAGTGATGGGGTATCTCATTTTTGTAATAGAGCTTTTGACACTTTACTTGCAAAGTATGGTGTCAATCACAAAGTTTCTACTCCCTATCATCCTCAAGCGAGTGGCCAAGTTGAAGTCTCAAATAGGGAAATCAAGAGTATATTATCAAAGACGGTCAATGCAAATAGGTTCGATTGGTCAAAGAAGTTAGATGGTTCTCTATGGGCTTATAGGACTGCTTACAAGACTCCAACTAGTATGTCTCCGTATCGGTTGGTGTTTGGGAAAGCTTGCCATCTACTAGTTGAGTTAGAGCACAAGGCTATATGGGCCTTGAGGAAGCTGAATCTTGAATGGGATGTGGCAGCAAATCTTCGTGTGGAGCAGCTTAATGAACTTGATGAATTCCGATTCCATGCCTACTCCAGTTCGTCCTTGTACAAGGACAAGATGAAGTATCTTCATGATAAATATGCTCGTGGCGAGGAGTTCAAAGTGGATGATTTGGTTCTCTTGTTCAACTCTAGGTTACCTCTATTTTCGGGAAAGCTTAAGTAAAAATGGAGTGGACCTTTTGAAGTGGTGTTTGTGACTCCGTTCGGTGCACTTGACTTGAAGAACAAATATTGGGAGATTTTCAGAGTTAATAGGCACAGGGTCAAGCACTACCTGGACAAGATTGATGACACCCACATGGTGGCACTGTTCCATCTAAAGTGATTTGATGGTAATCTGCGTCGTGCCGCGATGTTAAATCAGGCGCTTCTTGGGAGGCAACCCATGTGTCTTTCTTTTTGTTTTTCTTTGATTCTCTCCTTAGTGTAGGATTTGTTTTTGGACTGACTAGTTGTGAGATGTCGTAGGATTGTCTTGATGCAGTGCAGGACCAAGTTTGGAGAAATGGTCACTCTTTGAAGTTTGCAATGCGAACCACACTTCATTTTGTGCGGCCGCAAAGGCCATGGTGCGGGGGCACAAATTTAGTGCGTACCGTAGAGTTGATTGATACAAATTGAGGAGCCTCTGAAGTTTGCCACCACGGCCGCAATGCATTTTGTGTGGTCCGAAGTGGACCACTATGGCCGCATTCGATTTTGTGCGGTCGTAGTGGACTTTTCCCAAGTGCCATTTATTTCTGAGCACCACGGACCGCGGTGCCATTTTGTGCGGTCCACGGTGGGTAGGTGAGATGGCCCCAGGTCCTTTTTCAATAAATAGGACATGAGGCCCTCATTTCAAACCTTTCGACCTTTTACTCTCAGAAGCTTGAAAAATTATTGTTCATTACTCGTAATTGCACGAATTCATCTGCTAAGTCTCGATTAATCAACATTGCATCTCACTTCTGGTAACTTTAATTCTTTCTTAGTTGTTTAATTTTGTTATTTTCTTTGAACTTCCATTTCTTTTAGTTTTTCTTCATTTTCTTCCCATTTTTCATTCAATTATGTAGCATATGTTAGTTTAATCCTGTTTTAATTGGTACTAATTAGTTACAACTCTGATGCAACACCTAGGGAATCATTAATAAGTGAAAATTTGGACTAAAAATGTGAAAAACTTGAACCCTAGGTTGGTATTGTTGTTGGGCACTCAATGCGGACCGCGGTGGATTTTGTGCTGTCCGCGGTGCCTTTGTGCGATCCGCAATGCTATTTTGTGCGAACCGCGATGATAAAAGTTCTGAAAGTTGACAAGTGAGGACCGCGGCTTTGTGCGGTCCACGGTGCATAAATTCAGAGAGTGGGTAGTCTGAACCCCTCCTTAGTACGGACTGCAATGCATTTTGTGCGGTCCGCGGTAGCTTCTGTGCGGCCGCACTTCATTCCGTGCGGTTCGCAATCTGCAACTTCTGCATGTTAGCAATTTTTTCTGCAATGCTTCACTGACTCTACTGATACTAACAAGCATAGACTATATTCTCTTGCAGATAATGGTGAAATCACGAGGCAGAAGTAATAAATAAAAACGCAAACGAGAGTCCTCCCGGGGTATGGGACGAGGCATGATACGATTGACCCCGCAAACCCGGCAAAACATCAAAAATACCAGGAGGCTCATAAAGGCTGGTGATAGGGATATTGACAAATTTGGGAGTAAATATGAGCCTTCCCGAGAGTCATCTGATTTAGACTACGTGCCAGAGTATCCGACTGGCCGGAGAGGAACAAATTGAGGGATACACCTCTGGTCTCTCTCACTGCCCAAACATCAGTGCGTATATCTTCTGAGTCATCTAAGAGCTCAACTGCAGGCAGTGACAATGAATATTTCACCTCACGTACAACTTCACTATCCGGGTAGGGGCTTGTAGAAGAAAAAAGAGAAGAAGTAGGAAAGGGTGAGCCCCAAGTGGAAGGAGTAGACAGAACTAGGAACCTGGAGGCATGACAGGATAGATTTGTCAATGAGGTGGCCTATCACAAATTCAGAGAATGGTGGCCCGAGAGGAAGCTGATACCCGAGCGGAAGTTCATTATAGATGACCTCTTGCCTCACAACCCCAATGTGTTGAGGCAGTTCAAATCGAGAGCTGGTTGGGAATATTTCATAAGCCATGTGGGGGATGCAAATGAGCACTTGGTGAAGGAGTTTTACACGAATGTTGCCCATATAAAAAAGGGCACCACAGTGACCAAAGTGCGGAACTTGAAGGTGAAATTTGATGGCAAGAAAATAAATGATTATTTGGGCTTCCCGGAGGAGGATGAGTCACGATACTAAGAAAAGGTGCAATTAGGTGAGGCTGCTCATCCTTGGTTGGCAGAGTACTTGGCAATCCCAGGTACCATCCCAGATTGGTTAACTGTGGGAGTGAAGATTCTGAGGAGGACATTGAACTTTGAGGCAAAAGGGTGGGAAATATTTGTTTGGAGCAGACTAGACCCCATCACTCACGATAACTCCCTTCCTATTTCCCAAAATATATTGGTGCATCAATCATGGCGGGGTACCCGATCAACGTCGGGAATGTGATGTCGAGGGTGATTACAAGGGTGGTGAATAAAAATGACATATCCTACTCCTTCCCTAATTCCTGACCATGTATATTAAATATCAAGATGTGGAGAAGAGAGCATTTGATATGAAATTGAAAGCAAAGGTACCGTTCTCCTGGTACAGTACTAAGGGTCCTGACAACCCCAAGGACCCTACGGGCAAAACCACTACTTCAACTGGCCAGTTTGAAGAGCCAGTAGTAATAGCTCCTACTCAGCCTCCCTCAGCCACACTAGACATGGCCCTAGGACCTTCCACTACTGCAGCCCCAGATATCCTCTCCTCCACAACATATCCCTTGATTGCCTGTTATACCCTATTTTAACACAGGTCAAATTAGAGTACAACATATTGCTAATTCTGAAGGTTTAATTCATCAAAAAGAGTCATCACCTAATTATTTTAACGGTGAATTAGGACACCAATTTTAGCTAAATAATGATTAAAGTTAACTCTATTTTGTGGCCTACTTAACCTTTAAGACTATGAGTAAGAGTTCTAATTAATCTTATAGAGAAGGTATTAAGCACTCCATATGATCCATTAAATATGGTTAACCGGCCAAACTTAAGTTAATTAATTAACAAAAATATTTGGAGCGCAATTAAATAATTCACTTTGAAAAAAAACTTTACTAACTAACTGCCTAGACAAGATGTATAATTGAATGGATATACAACATAGATTAAGTAAACGGCCTTTAGAAACGAACTTTGAAACAAATAATTTTGTATAAACTCCCTAATGTGATAAAGGTCCAAAATCACTGAACTCTACTAAAAGAAAACCTACCAAATTCTATTTCATGAAAACTCACTTTTTTTTTTCGCAAAGAAAAGTAGTAGTAGTTAATAAACTTATTAAGACGCGATGAGGAGAAAAACAATTTTCTTCCTTAGGTTTCATATGAAAACTAATCCCCAAACGTTGAGTACATTGTACCCTTTTACGTCTTTATTTAATAAATACTTTGCCAAAACTAAAGTTGTAATTTTAAATAATAAAATTAATCATCAATCATAGGTTCAAATAAAACAAATCACATAGATTAACAAACAAGCAAAGTAAGTAAAACAAAAGCTGGCATAGGCGATCCCAAGCGATTTGCTTGTTTTCCTGCTATCTGGTGCATCTAAGGAATGAGAGGTTGGGTATTGACTCCATGATCGGATGGTGGCGTCGGGTCTCATTTCCTGACTTTATTACAAGAGTCTCGAATTAAGACTCCATGTGCTCCAAAGTGTACATGTAAAGATTAGAGGAAGAAGTCTAATTTATTAATGATGTATGAATAAAGGTGAAACTAATAAATCAAAAAATCTTATGGTCTTTTAAGTTTCAGCAACTAAAGCTATTTAAATCGGATAAGGAATACAGAAAAACTATCAGATGTGTTACTTCAACAAGCAATTCTATTTTTAAAAGACTAAACAGTGTCCTAAAGTACCACACATTTAACAAGAAAATCAATCTAATGATACAGGCCTCATGCTTCGTTAAAGTCATATAGATTAACAAAAGATGTCAAACCTATGGACATGATTTGAAAATATGAATAGGAAGGCTTGCACTAATATTTTATATTAGACATAGCAACATGTATTTCCTGGTAGTTAAAACCCATTTCGGCAGAAGATAGTTTAGATCATATAGGTACAAGTCTTTTTAAGTCATAAAAGGAAACTTGCATGAATTACTTTTAAGATCTCGACATAGAATATATATTTCATATTTTATAATCAATCTTAACAACTGGACAAAATTTGCCTTTAAGATGAGTTTATAACAGGGAAGAGAAGAAAAGATTTGGACTAAAACATAATGCAGTCAACAAATCAGGCATTAGTTACATCAAGTAACTCACAATGAAGTTCAGGGAACTATCTTTATAATAGTAAAGCAGGGTCCTAAGTCATGATCGCTATCCTTGGTGTATTCTAATACAAAAGCACATGTAAAAATCATAGTTCCGATAGAGACATACCACATACTTCTTTAATATAGATTTCTAAATTCAAACACGGAACCTCAGAGCCTGACATTTATGCAAAAGTAAATTTAAATAGGTCGTCTATTCAATTGGAAACGTTAAGACATACTAGTATCTATTACAATAAACTAGTCCATGAGGCTCAATGGTCAAAACAGAGTATTGTCATACAAGTAAGATGCTTACAAGACTTTTGTTAAATATTAATCAATTGGATTTTTTTTTTTAAAAAACATGACTATAATATGTACATGGCTTGAGTATATGAACAATAAGAAAATGTTAGAAAATAATTATCGAAAAAACGAAATTGAAGAAGGCTTGAGGCGTGAGAACGACTTTCCTTAAAGAAGTTATTGCCCATATACAGATTTGGGAAAAATACAGACAATCTTCTTTAGGATACAACAAGCCACAAATTGATACTTGCAGATTTTCTGAATATACATTGTAGGGAAACTCGTGTTTATTTATAGAGGAAAAGACATGCCTTTTTCCGAAAAGACACTTTATTTTATTAACAGATGTGTCTATTTATTTGAATTTTAAATTTTAAATAAAACATATTTTCTATTATAGAAATAAAAAATTAAATTATTAATTTAATAACCGGTCCGGCCCAAGCCCCAAGTCCAAGTCCAAGTATTTAATATATATATATATATATATATATATATATATATATATATATATATATATATATATATATATATATAAATAAATAAATATTTGCACTTTCACTTAATACTGTGTATTCTTAAACAAATATATAAAATGGACTAGAACTTAAAAAGCCCATAAAGGGGCTTTAGACCACCGATGTGGGCACTTTCCCTTACTTATAACAAACTACTTCTTGCAATCCCCCACAAGTTTGTTATATTTCATATAATATCACGCATACCAAAAAGTATCTTGTTCAGATTTGAACTTTTTATTAGTGCAAACACCTTAAAGTTCTGACGAAGTTATTAGTATCTTAAAGATTTGAACCACAACTCCTTGTGCCACGACCGAAAATATCACACACGTAATACTATTTTAGTGATGTGATGACCTGAACCGTCATCTCATGAGAACCGCTCCGTTTTTCCCATTTTATGCTTCTTCATGTTTCATTATCAGTATTTGGCGTGTTAGAGTTGATTTGGACTGGTTTTGGTAGGAAATGAGACACTTAGTCTCTTTAAGGAAAGGCTTATTTTGGAAAAGTCAACCAGATATTGACTATTGAGTTAGAGGGCTCGAATGTAATTTTCGGTGATTCGGTTAGCTTTGGGGGATGATTTGTGACTTAGGAGCGTGATCGGAACTGATTTTGGAGGTCCGGTGTAGAATTAGGCTTGAATTGGCGAAGTTAGTATTTTGGCGAATTCCGGTTGATAGGTGAGATTTTGATCCGAGGGTCGGAATGGATCCGAGAGTTGTAGTAGCTTCGTTAGGTGATTTTGGATGTGTGTGCAAACTTTCAGGTTATTCGGACGTGATTTGGTTGGTTTTTGATCGAATGCGTGTTTCGGAAGTTTTTGAAGAACTTAGGCTTGAATTTGATGGTTTTAGGGTTAATCGTGGTATTTTTATGATTGGAACAAGTTTGAGTAATGTTTTAGGACGTATTGGTATTTTTGGTTGAGGTCCCGGGGGCCTCAGGGTGAGTTCGGATGGTTAAACGGGGAGTTTTGAAATTTTTCATGTTGTTAAGTCTGCTGCTTCTGGTATGTTTTCACTTCTACGGAATTTGGACCGCAAAACCGATATCGCTTATGAAATTGGGGAACCGCAGGAGCGGTTTGGACTTGAGTTGGGTTTTCCGCAGAAGCGGAAGTTTGGGCCGCAGAAGCGGTCCCGCTGGTGCGATTTTTGGGCCACAGAAGCGGTCGAGGCCTTTAAGTGGAAAACCGCAGAAGTGGTATAAAAGTCGCAGAAGAGGTCCCGCATAAGCGGGAACAGGACCGCATAAGCGAAAAAGAGCTGGGCAGAGAAGGTTTTTAAAATAACATTTCATCCACGAGCTAAGGGTATTTTTCCTCCATTGTTGAACATCTTGAGAGCTTTTTGGGAGCAATTGAAGAGGGTTTCGACTGGGATTGACTGGAGGTAAGTTCTATGAGTTAAAAACATGATTATTATGTGAAATTAACCTAGAAATTCATGGAAATTTAAGCCTAAAATTGATGAACTAGTGCTTGAGTTTTTAATATTTCAAATTGGGACCTGATGGGTCATTTGAGCTCGGATTTGAGAGTTCTTGGTATGTATGAACTCGTGGCGAGATAAGGAATCCGGTGATGTTAATTTTCTGATTTTTCAAGAATGGGCCCGAGGCTCGGGTTTTGCTAATTTCGAAATTTTTGCTATTTTTCAATTATTTTCGATTGGGTATTGTCCCATTAGCATATTGTGATGTATTCACTCTGATTTTAGATAGATTCGACGAGTGTGGAGGCCGGTTTGAGGGGCAAAGGCGTCGCGAGCTAGAGGTTTCACCGGTTCGAGGTGAGTAATGATTGTAAATGATATCCTGAGGGTTTGAAACCCTAGATTTGCGCACCGTAGTGCTATATTGAGGTGACTTGCACGCCCGATAACGAGCGTGGGATAGAGCACCGTTGGGGATTGTGACTTGGTCCGTCCCGGTTGTTGATTTTACTGCGTATTTGACGGAAACTTATTTGATATTATCATGATCTGGCTGATCGCCATATTTGGGCTTCGTTCCAACTATTTGAACCCCTTCAGGGATTGTTTTATCACTCCTTCCTCATTATTTGATATACTACTTGAACTCAGTCCTGTTGATTATACTGTTTTTGACAACTCAACCATTTTAATTGAAGTTTCAGACTTAAATGATATTTCTACTATTATTTTGGCTGAGCACTACTAATTTATTGATACCTTGGGGGCTTATGATATTTTCTGGACTGAGTGAGGCCGAAGGCCATATGTGAGGACATGTCGAGTGTATGTGAGAAGGCTTTCAGACCTCGAGTGTATTGTGAGGAGGCTTTCAGGCCTCGAGTGATATGTGAGGAGCCTTTCAGGCCTCATGCGTAATGTGAGAAGGCTTTCATGCCTCTTGTTGATATGTACAGGCTTTCAGGCCTTATGGTGATATAGCGCTAGGGCTGTAGGAGCCCCTCCGGAGTCTGCACCCCCACAGTGAGCGCGGGTACCCATCTAGAATGGACAAATTTTAGACAGTGGTAATAATGGCACAGTTATACGCATTTTGGTCAGGTAATAATGACTGACCAGTCAGGTAACAATGACTGACTAGTGGTAACAATGACACTGTAATACGAGTTTTTGGTCAGGTAACAATGACTGGCCGGTCAGGTAACAATGACTGACCAGGAACATAAATCATGCCCGAGGGGCCGGAACTATTTTTGAGATATTGCTCGAGGGGCGAACTTTGATGTGCTCATCTTGCATATTTACTTGTCTTTTTACCTGTTATACTGTGGTAATTGTGCCCAAGGGGCGGATTTTTTTGTGATTATCAGCACTAATTATTTTGAAATTATTTTCGTAATTATTGAAAATATCACTTTCAAAAGAGATTTGAACTGAGCCAAGGTATTTCTAAAGATTTCACTATTTTCTCAGAAAATTATACCCGGCTTCTATACAGCATGTTGGTTGCTTTACGTGATTTCTTGCTGCTCAGTTATTATTTACTTTTATTACTCACTGAGTTGGAGTACTCACTTTACTCCCTGCACCTCGCGTGCAGATGCAGGTATTTGTTCACCCGGTAACGGGTTTTGAGCTGGTTGAAGATTTGGCTATCGTAGCTGAGCAAGTTGACCGCCAGCGTTCGCGGCACCGGATTTCTTTCTTTGATTCTAAATTCTATTCTGTATGTTACTGGCCTTGTAGTTGTATTGAGACTCCTCAAGATGGTCGTGACTTGTGACACCCCAGTTTGGGCTGTGTATAGTTGTACTTCCGCTAAGTAATATTATTGAATCGTCTTTAAAAATTGTTTATTCATGTTTATCTATTTTTGAAAAAGGCAAATAGGGTTGGTTGGCTGGCCTTGTCTTTACGACAGGCGCCATCACGACCGGAGCGGGGTTTGGGTCGTGACAAGTTGGTATCAGAGCCTAGGTTACTAGGTCTCACGAGTCATGAACAAGTTTGGTAGAGTATCGCAGATCGGTACGGAGACGTCTGTATTTATCCTCGAGAGGCTGCAGAACCTTTCGAAAAACTTTACATTCTTGAATTCTTATCGTGCGTCCTTGATTCAGCTTGAAAAGGAACTCTTGAAATTCTTTCCACGCGCTTGTATGCGCACATTAGCGCTCAGTATCAGATGTGCCTCGATGGCTTGTGATTCCCCGATCGAGGGGCGAGATGTAATCTTTGTGAGTGTGTTGGGCCAATCTGGAGGACATGAGGCCGGATCTTGCCTATGGCTTGAGCACCGAGGTGCTGATTGTGTGAGCAAGTGTTTTAAACTTATATGTTCGGCATTGTCCCTATTAGCCGGAATGGCGGTTGGATATCCATGAGATGAGTATGTTACTACTGCGAGATGTATCTATATGACTTGGTGGTGACGAATAAGTCTGTTGGATAATAGATGAATTGTTAAGTGTTCGTTTCCTATTGTGATTTGATGTGTAGCCCGAGTATGGGCGCGTAAAGAATATTTTCGTGTCCCCTAGTTGGGGAGTGAAGTGCATTACATGTGGCGGTATGAGTTCAGACCCAGGAAAACTAAATGACTGTGTAATGTGTATGACTGTGGAAGGGATGCAGAAATAGTAAATTGAGGAGAAGCAGGTGGGTTATCTCCTGCTGAGTGTTCTTAAGTGGTATGATCCTTAAGTGTATGTTAGAAGATCTCATGTGTATTTGAGGGGTACGTGTTGAAATTTGAAAATTCGGATCGCTTAAGAGAATGGACTCAACTGATGTGGGGATAAATGCAAGATTTGCTGAGGATTTCAGTACTAGATGATCTGTGTTTTCACAAACTTGTAAATGATTTGAGTTTAATCTCACTATGGTATTGTGGCATCATTAGAGTAAAAGTGTTATGGGTTATTGAGTGTGTCCTGATATATGGCTTCGAGCCAAGTTGGGGAGGTTGTTGTTGATTAGCTGATTGCACGGTTAGGTGCTATGTTGGTTCCAGTTTGGGGCGTGCGAGTGAGTTAGCTATGGCTAGAGTAAAGGAAAAATTGTGACAAAGGTTACATTATGCCTCATAGAGTATGAGAATCACGGGCTGTCTAGAGTGTTATTGGCAAAGGATGCTCAATGTATAGAGCAGAAAGTTGCGTGGTTGTATTGGGATGAAGATATCATTTTGCGGTATCGGAGTGCCAATGAGGAACGGGTGGTTCTGTCTGTTAGGTCAGGTGATTTGCAGTTTGAATAAGAGAGAATGACTTTCGAAAATGGTTCTAATGTGTTCAAGAGTCTACAGGGAACAATCAGGTATCTTAAAGTTTCAAGTGTGGTTAGAAACTGTGTTTTCATTGAAAGAGGTTCAGATTCGTGGTATTTCTATGTTAATTGTGGGATTCTATGCATCAGTATCACGAGAGTAAAGGTAACAAATTTAAATTCATAGGAAGTTCTTCAGAGTTAAGTGATGTGGAATGTGGTGCTTTTGGGAATATTCGAGAGAGAGTATTCAATGGCTTATGAGTTTCAGACAGTGTGGTTCATGCTTGGTTCTCGCGTGGTAAACCTGGGTTGAGGAATTGTGGCACTACAGTAAGGGAGAAATATCAAGTTGATGATGAATCAGAAGGGAAATTAGATAGATGGAATAGCTTGATAGTGGACCGAATCGGTATGGTAAGGATGTGATTAATTCTTTGTGTGTGTTCGAGGCAATGAGTTCGTACAGGTATTGTGTAGCAAAGCTCTTGAGTTCTGACAGCCTGCTTAGCTCGGTTTGGATAGAAGGATTCAGTCCTGGCAGTTTAGCTTGTGCAAATGGAATTTGGAGAGAATTCTTGTTGGGTTTCGACGTGGTTTGGATATGTATATTTTCTATGGACATGCGGAGCATGGGGTACGTAATGATTTTCTTCTAGGTAGGACCAGTGGAGAGTTCTTGACTAGTTGAGTACATAGATGTTTATGGTTAGGAAGAAAGATGGAGTTCTCATGTTATCCTAGGGTGGTATGGTATATGCGGTATGTTGTGAAGGATTGAGATTCGTGTGTGTGAGGTTACAGTTCAGTTTTGAATCGAGAGTCATTAAATTATTAAGTAGCACGGGCAGTTTTAGGTGATTAGAGAATCGAGCTTCATATGATTAGGGTGAATGATCTTCAGATGACTAAGGAAAATGGTATTGCTAATAATAGTGATTTGAATGTTTCAGAAAAAGGGCAATGTGATTAAGTTGATGGCACTTCGGTAGTATTGCGGTGCTTTCTTGTTAGTTCAATTGCCGATATCCGATTTTTTTTATGGCACAGGGGAAATTTTAGGATATCTTTCATGGAATGATTGGGTACTTGAGGTGTGATATGTATTCATATAGCGGAATTCGGGACCAGGTATGGTGATTCATGTGCTATAGGGAGTTGGAGACTGGGATTTCTCAGGAACATACTATGCAGTGGTTGTGGATCGTGTGTATTGGTACCGTTTAGCGGCTATTGGGATTTGGAGGCCCGAGTGGATATTTCTTTGCTTGGTATGTTAGATTTTGGATATGATGTTAGGGTGTGGACTGGCTGTCTCAGTGTTGGGTTATTCTAGACTATTGTGCTATGGGCTATGCCGGAAAATGCCACGGGTTAAGTGGCGAGGTGCATCGGATTATGTTCTAGCAGAGTGGCTTGTATGCCAAAGACTAGCAGATGGCTGGGGAGGACTGCTTTTCTTAATTGGGCCTTCGTGATGGATGTCAGTGCAGAGGTTTCTACCATTGGTTCAGTTCCGGTGTTGAGGGACTTTTTGGATGCATTTTTTTGTGGCCGGGCATGTCACCGGGCGAGGTTGTGGATTTTGATATTAATTTGGTGCCGGGCACCGTTTCGTACAGCTCCGACAGGAGTTGTAGTAGTGGAAGGAGCAGCTTCAGGCTCCTTGGTAATGAGTTTGTTGGCAGGCTGACGTAGCTACGTATTCAGCTTGAGTTGCTATTCTATGTTGTGAGACGTTATGATTTGTTGATTATGGGCACATGTGGTGCGGTTCTATTGGGGATTCATAGTGAAAGTCGAGCGGGAAGAGTAATTGGATGTTGCTCGGTAAATGGAGTGTTGGATATGACCTTTCGGGGTAGATTCAAGTGTTCTATTCTATGATGGGAGACGGGGTCTCAGCTTTGTGTGGTAATGGTATTGATGATTTTGAGGTACAGCTCTTTCGTTTGAGTTATTTTTTTCATGATTTGAGTATATTCAGATCGTTTCTTATTGGTTCACGTATTATGCAAGTCGTGGCTTAGGCCTGTATTGAGGTGTCATATCACCAGAGTGGTGAGTTGGATTCGAGGTGATCGTTGGGGTCACTAATGAATACGAACGGATTAGATTTCAGCTTGTTGGAAGGATAATATCGAGGTTCGGCTCGAAATCTGTTGTGGTATTAGTCCAAAGGGAAGTGGCTTCAAGAATGGTTGATCTGAGAAATGGTTACGGTTTATTGCGTGTTTCATTTATCGTTAGCTATATATGAAAGTGTTGGAGTAAGACCTTAGTTGATAAGAGATTTTCTACCGGTATTCGGGTGTTGTGGGCAACTGCTGTGAATAGAAGTTATCGTTTTGAGTGTTTGGGATTATGTAGAATATCATATGATTGCACCTGAGGTTGCAGGTATGGGTTGTTACAGCTGGTTCAGGCTTATTCTGAATATAGATGCGAGGTTCTGATCTTGTGTATGATTTCAAAAAGTGCAATGTGGTTCTATGGTTTATGGACTTGATGGATTGTGGAATTTCAGCTATGTTATGTTATTGGACCTATATGAGATAGGGTGACGTGAGGTCACCCCCGGGGTATATGCTTGGTAAGGTCATTCAGCTATTGGTTGGCTTCTAGAGCAACTTTGGGTACGCTCGAGGACGAGCGTTTGTTTAAGTTGGGGAGGATGTGACGACCCGACCCGTTGTCTCATGAGAACCGCTCTGTTTCCCCCATTTTATGCTTTTTCATATTTCATTATCAGTATTTGGCGTGTTAGAGATGATTTGGACTGGTTTTGGTAAGAAATGAGACACTTAGTCTTTTTAAGGAAGGCTTGTTTTGGAAAAGTCAACCGGATGTCGACTATTGATTTAGAGGGCTCGGATGTGATTTTCGGTGATTCGGTTAGCTTCGGGGGATGACTTGTGACTTAGGAGCATGATCGGAACTAATTTTGGAGGTCCGGTGTAGAATTAGGCTTGAACTGGCGAAGTTAGTTTTTTGGCGAATTCCGGTTGAGGTGAGATTTTGATCCGAGGGTTCGGAATGGAATTCCGAGAGTTGCAGTAGCTTCGTTAGGTATTTTGGATATGTGTGCAAACTTTCAGATTATTCGGAGGTGATTTGGTTGGGTTTTTTATTGAATGCGTGTTTCGGAAGCCTTTGAAGAACTTAGGCTTGGATATGATGTAATTTGATGGTTTTAGGGTTAATCGTGGTGTTTTTAAGATTGGAACAAGTTTGATTAATGTTTTAGGACGTATTGGTATTTTTGGTTGAGGTCCCGGGGGCCTCGGGGTGAGTTCGGATGGTTAAACGGGAAGTTTTGGAATTTTTCATGTTGCTAAGTTTGCTGCTTCTGGTATGTTTTCGCTTCTGCGGAATTTGGACCGCAGAAGCGGTATCGCTTATGCGATTGGGGAACCGCAGAAGCGGTTTGGACTTGAGTTGGGTTTTCCGCAGAAGCGGAAGTTTAGGACGCAGAAGCGGTCGAGGCTTTAAGTGGAAAACCGCAGAAGCGGTATAAAAGTCGCAGAAGCGGTCCCGCATAAGCGGGAACGGGACCGCATAAGCGAAAAAGTGCTGGGGAGAGAAGGTTTTTAAAATAACATTTCATCCGCGAGCTAAGGGTATTTTTCCTCCATTGTTGAACATCTTGAGAGCTTTTTGGGAGCAATTTAAGAGGGTTTCGACTGGGATTGACTGGAGGTAATTTCTATGAGTTAAAAACATGATTATTATGTGAAATTAACCTAGAAATTCATGAAAATTTAAGCCTAAAATTGATGAACTAGGGCTTGAGTTTTTGATATTTCAAATTGGGATTTAATGGGTCATTTGAGCTCGGATTTGAGAGTTCTTGGTATGTATAAACTCGTGGCGAGATAAGGAATCGGGTGATGTTAATTTTCTGATTTTTCGAGAAGTGGGCCTGGGGCTCGGGTTTTTCTAATTTCGAGATTTTTGCTATTTTTTGATTGTTTTCGATTGGGTATTGTCCCATTGGCATATTATGATGTATTCGCTCTGATTTTAGATAGATTCGACGCGCGTGGAGGCTGGTTTGAGGGGCAAAGGCATCGCGAGCTAGAGGTTTCACCGGTTCGAGGTGAGTAATGATTGTAAATGATATCTTGAGGGTTTGAAACCCCGGATTCGCACACCATAGTGCTATATTAAGGTGACTTGCACGCCGGATAGCGAGCGTGGGGTAGAGCTCCATTGGGGATTGTGACTTGGTCCGTCCTGGTTGTTGATTTTACCACGTATTTGAAGAAAACTTATTTGATATTATCATGATCTGGGCTGATTGCCATATTTGGGCTTCGTACCAACTATTTCAACCTCTTCAGGGATTGTTTTATCACTCCTTCCTCACTATTTGATATACTACTTGAACTCAGTCCTGTTGATTATACTGTTTTTGACAACTCAGCCATTTTAATTGAACTTTGAGACTTAAATGATATTTATACTGTTGTTTTGGTTGAGCACTACTAATTTATTGATGCCCGAGGGGCTTATGATGTTTTCTGGACTGAGTAAGGCCGAGGGCCATATGTGAGGACATGTCGAGTGTATGTGAGGAGGCTTTCAGCCCTCGAGTGCATTGTGAGGAGGCTTTCAGGCCTCGAGTGATATGTGAGGAGGCTTTCAAGCCTCGTGCCTAATGTTAGAAGGCTTTTAGGCCTCTTGTTGATATGTACAGGCTTTCAGGCCTTATGATGATATAGCGCTTGGGTTGTAGGAGCCCCTCCGGAATCTGCACCCCCACAGTGAGCGCGGGTACCCATCTAGAGTGGATAAAGTTTAGACAGCGGTAACAATGGCACTGTTATACACATTTTGGTCAGGTAACAATGACTGACCAGTCAGGTAACAATGACTGACCAGTCAGGTAACAATGACTGACTAGTAGTAACAATGGCACTGTAATACGCATTTTTGGTCAGGTAACAATGACTGACCGGTCAGGTAACAATGACTGACCAGGAACATAAATCATGCCCGAGGGGCCGGAACTGTTTTTGAGATATTGCCCGAGGGGCGAACTTTGATGTGCTCATCTTGCATATTTACTTGTCTTTTTACCTGTTATACTGTGGTAATTGTGCCCGAGGGGCAGATTTTTCTGTGCTTATCAACACTAATTCTTTTGAAATCGTTTTCGTAATTATTGAAAAGATCACTTTCAAAAGAGATTTTAACTGAGCCAAGGTATTTCTAAGGATTTCACAGATTTCACTGTTTTCTCAGAAAATTATACCCGGCTTCTATACAACAAGGTGGTTGCTTTACGTGATTTCTTGCTGCTCAGTTATTATTTACTTTTATTACTCACTGAGTTGGAGTACTCACTTTACTCCCTGCACCTCGTGTGCAGATGCAGGTATTTGTTCGCCCGGTAGCGGGTTTTGAGCTGGTTGAAGATTTGGCTATCGTAGCTGAGCAAGGTGACCGCCAGCGTTTGCGGCACCAAATTTCTTCCTTTGATTCTAAATTCTATTCTGTATATTACTGGCCTGGTAGTTGTATTGAGACTCCTTTAGATGCTCGACACTTGTGACACCCCGGTTTAGGCTATGTTTGGTTGTACTTCCGCTAAGTAATATTATGGAATCGTCTTTAAAATTTGTTTATTCATGTTTATCTATTTTTGAAAAAGGCAAATAGGGTTGGTTGGATGGCCTTGTCTTCACGAGAGGCGCCATCACGACCGGGGCGGGGTTTGGGTTGTGACAAGTAACTCAGAAAATCTAGTATAAGTTAGCACGTTTACGGCCCTGTGCTCATCCTGATTTCATGAATACTTACAATATTAACCCTTTAAATCTTGCTTGAAGCGGAACCACGTCAGTATTCATATAGGTAAAATTAGATACAATGTCCATGTTACTACAGACTTTACTAATTTTATTAAGATTTAACTCAACCTCTTTGAGTAACAGTTTGCGCTACAAAGTTTGTTATTTTGCCCATGTTATTCCAAGCATTTAACAACTTATTGAATCCTCACATAACAGTATATAGTACATATGAATTAAGGCTCAGAAAGGAGATCAATGCTTAAACAAAACTAAGCAACTTGTTATTACCTCATTGAACTTATTTTGTTAGAGTGTATACTAACTCAAAGTTGGGTTCCCGTTGCTTGTGTTTAATTAAGGGTTTTAGTCCCATTCCTTGACAAGTTTTTTGTACTACATCTCTCGTTAATGCTTTGGTAAGTGGATTAGCCAAATTATTATTCGATCTCACGTACATAATAGTTATAGTTCCATTTGTGACTAATTCTCTTATATAAGCATGTCTCAAGCTTATATGTCTTGATTTTCCATTATATATCTTATTATTAGCCACACACATGGTAGTCTCACTATCACAAAATACAGAAATGGCTGGCATGGGTTGTGGGCACAACTTTATATCTAATAACATGCTCCTCAACCATTCTGCTTCTTTCCCAGCAGCTGCTAATGCTATGAATTTTGGATTCCATAGTTGAATGAGAAATACAAGTTTGTTTCTTGGATGCCCAACTAATGGCACCACCTCCTAAAGTAAATATCCATCCTGAAGTGGATTTATTATCATTAACACTGGTGATCCAACTTGCATCAGAATATCCCTCTAAAACAGTGGGAAAACCATTATAGCAAATGCCCAAATATTTTGTATATTTTAAATATCCAAGTACTCTAGTTATTGCTTTCCAATGATCACTACTTGGATTACTAGTAAACCTTGAAAGTTTATAAACAGCAAATATTATATCAGGTCTTGTACAATGCATTGCATACATCATACTACCTATTGCACTTGCATACTCTAATTGGGCTATTGCTCTTCCAGTATTTTCAGTTAGCTTTATACTGGAGTCATAAGGAGTATTAAACTCCTTTATGCCTAAATGACTGAACTTAGCAAGGATTTTATCAATATAATGCGACTGTGATAATGTCATTCTTTTGTTCTCTCTTTTCACCTTTATGCCTAGAATAGTATCTACTTCATTTAAGTCTTTCATCTTAAAAACTGAAGTTAAATACTTCTTGGTTTCAGTAATACCAAGCATATTTGTACCAAAAATTAGCATGTCATCAACATATAGACAAATAATAACTCCGTATTCTTTTGTGAACTTGGAGTAGATACATTTATCAACATGATTATGTATGAATCCATTCGATAGTATAGCACTATCAAACCTTTCATGCAATTGTTTAGGTGCTTGTTTCAAACCATAGAGAGACTTTATCAACTTGCATACTTTCTTCTCATTTCCTGGAAGAACAAAACCTTCAGGTTGTTGCATATAAATCTCTTCACTAAGGTTTCCGTTTAAAAAAGCCGTTTTAACATCCATTTGATGCACATACAAGTTATATATAGAAGACAAAGATAAAAGCACTCTAATGGACGTTATTATTTCTACAGGAGCATAAGTATCAAAATAGTATGCCTTCTTTTTGAGTGAAACCATTTGCTATTAATCTTGCTTTGAAGGTTTGGATAGAACTATCTGTATTATAGTTCCTTCGAAAGACCCATTTACAACCTATGGGTTTTGATCCATTTGGAAGATCAACTAAAACCCCAAGTATTGTTGGACATTATTGAATCCATTTCATCATTAATAGCCTCTTTCCAGAAGGCAGCATCTCGAGAAGCCATGGCTTCTTGAAATGTCTTCGGGTCTTCTTCAACATTTAATAAGATAGGAATTTGATTAAAAACATTCTTTCGATATCCTTCTACAAGAAAGACTAAGGACTGTGAAGAGATAAAATCAGAACCAAGACATTTTTCTTTTCTTATTCTTTGACTCTTTCTAGGTTCTATTTGTATATTGTCACTTTTCTTTTTACTTGTAGTAATTTCGGAATGTGACAATCTATATGTATTATTATCACTTTCATTTGATTCAGTCATTTTCTCATCAACAGTGCTATCTAAAAATTTATTTTCAATAAATTCAACATGAATAGATTCTATTATAACATTAGATTCTAGATCCAACAATCTATATGCCTTTGAATTTTGTGTATATCCAACAAAAATACTTTTAATTCCTCTAGGACCTAATTTTGTTCTTTGGTGATCATGAACTCTATAGAATGATATATACCCCCACACTTTAAAATAATATAAATTAGGTTTTCTAGTATTCCAAAGTTCATATGGTGAAACATGTAAGCTTTTTGAAGGCACCCTATTTAATATGTGACAAGCTGTTAAAAGTGTTTCACCCCATAAATTATGTGGTAAATGTGCATTCATTAACATAGCATTAAACATATCAACTAAAGTTCTATTTTTCCTTTCAGCCAAACCATTTTGTTGTGGTGTATAAGGAGCACTTGTTTGATGTATCAAACCATTCTCTTCGCAAAACTTATTAAATTCAGAGGAAAAATATTCCCCACCTCTATCACCATGATGAATCTTAATCTTAGTATTCTTTTGATTTTCCACAACATATTTATATTCTTTAAACTTCTGAAATGCTTCATCTTTTGTTCTATGCAAGTAAACATTTTGTGAATCTAGAATAATCATCTATGAAAGTAATAAAATATCTTTTGCCTCCTCTTGTTAACTTTCCATTTAGTTCACATATATCTGAATGTACTAAGTGTAACAATTCACTAAATCTTTCAGTTTTACGAAAACGTTTCTTAGTCATTTTTGCTTGTATACATATTTCACATTTTTTCACATTATCATGCTTGCAAGAAATATATCCTTTTTTGGACATATAATTTAATGAACCAAAATTTAAATGTCCTAATCTAGCATGCCATAAACAAGAATTGGACTCAACAATATAAGCAGAAACATAGTTTATTGCATTAATACTAAGTTTGAACATGCCATCACAAGTGTAGCCCTTTCCAACAAATAAATCATTCTTAGATACTATTACATTATCAGATTTTTTGACTATCTTGAAGCCTCTCTTAGACAGCAAACTAGCAGACATCAAGTTCTTCTTCATGTCAGGAACATGGTACATATTTTGCAATGTTAGCTTCTGCCCAGAAGTGAAATTGATCTCAACACTTCCTTTTCCTGCAACATCTGCATTCATATGATTTCTCATGAGAATCTTCTCGGGTTCCTTCACTTCTGCATAAGTCTTGAACATATTCTTCTCATAACAAACATGAACGGTGGCACCCGAATCCAACCACCAGTCTTGACTCTTAACAGCAGCAGCAACAGCCATGTTTAATTTTATAACCATATTGCATGGTACTACAGAAACCATTGCAACCAAGCCTTGTGAAGAACTTTCAACCGTATTTGCTTTTGCTTTCTCAGACCTTCCGGAGTTTCTATAATTTCCATGATTAAAGTTAATTCCTGCTTTCTTAAACCTATAATCATAAATCTTGTGGCATTTCTTTCCACAATGATGACATTTCAAAGAATTTCTCTTTTTAAATTGAGGCTTATTGGAAACTTTCAGTTTTTTGGTTTCCATCTCCGTTATTATTCTGACTAACATTATTAACTGTGGAACTTGAAGGTTGCATAAAAGTATCACAAATTCGACTCTCACTTTCAATTTGAATGTGAGTTTGAAACTGTTCCACAGTCAATTTCTCAGAAGAATGCAGGATTTTCTTTCTATAGTCATTCCAAGAAGAAGGCAGTTTAGAAAGTATAGCACCAATTCGAAGTGCATCAGGAATTTTAACTTCAAGATCACTTAGTTTTGAAACTAAGATTTGCAGTTCATGAATCTGATCCATAATGGGCTTTGTATCAACCATTTTAAATTCTAAGTACTTTAAAGATAGAAATTTATCGATACCTCGTTTCTCGTTTTCATAAGCACTTTGCAATGCCATCCAAATTTCCCTTGGAGACTTCAAATTTTGATATAGATCATAGAGACAATCTATTAATGTATTCAAAATATGTCCCCGACACAGCAGTTCATCATCTTCCCGTTTCTTCCTCGTTGCTTTCACTTCATCAGAATCCTCTGTAGTGGGATCTGGCACAGCAGGCAATTATGGATCAAGAATATAAAAAATCTTCAGAGCAGTCAGTAGGAAAATTGTCTTGTCCTTCCAGCGAGTAGAGTTTGAGCCATCAAAACGATCGAGTTTGATGAACTCTTTTGGATTTTCAACAGCGGACAAAATGTTCTCCATAGCAGATAACTTCTTTAAGATTGGTAGAAAATAATTATCGAAAAACCGAAATTGAAGAAGACTTGAGGCGTGAGAACGACTTTCCTTAAAAAAGTTATTGCCCGAATACAGATTTAGGAAAAATACAGACTATCTTCTTCAGGATACAACAAGCCACAAATTGATACTTGCAGATTTTCTGAATATACATTGTAGGAAAACTCGTGTTTATTTATAGAGGAAAAGACAGGTCTTTTCTGAAAAGAGACTTTATTTTATTAATAGATGTGTCTATTTATTTGAATTTTAAATTTCAAATAAAATAGATTTTCTGTTATAGAAATAAAAAATAAAATTATTAATTTAATAACCGGCCCGGCCCAAGCCCCAAGTCCAAGTCCAAGTATTTAATATATATATAAACAAATATTTGCACATACACTTAATAGTGTGTATTCTTAACTAAATATATAAAGTGGACTAGAACTTAAAAAGCCCATAAAGGAGCTTTAGACCACCGATGTGGGAAAGTCCCACTTTTCCCTTGCTTATAACAAACTACTTCTTTCAGAAAATCCTAACACATGTTTCAACTACAGAACCGCAAAAAAAAAAAAAAACACAAAGGACGATGATTTATAGCCAAATAACTAATTAAAGAAAATTAACAAGCAACATATTGACATTTATTTAGGAATGTAAGGATATGTTGCCCTCAGACCGATCAGTATTAGAAAAGATGCATTTCTGGACCGGGTGATGAAAACCACTCAAACATCCACTGGACCTGTACTTCGGTTAGGTTATCAAATAGCTCTACCCATCCGTTGGCATCTTCTGGCTGAGCGAACATATTGGGCATGTAATTCATTTGCTTTGGATGATGGAAAGTGATGTGATCATCCCAGTCCCTTCGATGGATCTCTTGTCGGTATTCACCCCTTTGGAGATGCTCCATAAGCCAGAGTTGAAGTAATAAATTGCAGCCTTCGAAGTGTTTTACACCTTGTTGACACTTCTCCCAGGCTCAGTATATGTCCGCGATGATCATGGGCACGATGCTGAATGGTTGCCCATCAATTCCTTCCATAAGGGTTTTAATTACCATGGCTAGCCTAGTGTGGATCCTTGCCTTCTTCGTCGAAAACACGATCAACCCCAGGAAACAAAACATAAATACAAAAACCCTTTGATGAATGTGCCCCAAAGATGTAATGGCAAACTCGTCAGGGTAGGTACGATTGATTTGCTATGACCGTACCTCTCATATAAATAGTCAAAAGGGATGTAGGATTCTTTCAAGCATGTCAACTCTGGATTCTTCTTTAAACCCATCATTTTTAGGAAACCCCTGCCTTTACGGTTTTCAGGCATCAGCAGACCCGGAGTCTCCTAGACTAGACCGGCTAATCCTCATATCTCCTCTAACAGGGGTGTCATTTCAATATCCCAAAGTGGAATACAGCCTTTTCACAATCCCAGACCAGTGTAGTAGCTTCTATAATCTTGTTGTTAGGTTGGACCTCTAGAAGGGATGGTAGATTTCCCAGATATTTTCGAATGAGAGTTTGATCGCTAGAGTGAAGATCTTTCCACCAGCTTAGCAGCTTTTGATGGATGTTGGTGACCATGCTGAATCTAGGGACTTCGTGCCTCATATTACTGCAAGGAAAATAAGGTTAGACCCTTACCCCCACTAGACTCGACTATTTAATACCAACAATTAGCATGATGCATTTTAGTTCTCCAAATGAATGCACAGAACATGGTGATATCCGTTTGGGTTTAGGGAAACCCACTGAACTTTGGACAAGGCTATCTTAAAGGATCATTATGCGGACAACATAACTGACCCAGCTAGGTTTGACCATGATGCATGCACAGTTTAAACAAAGTAAGGTTTTTATGGGGTTTTAGACTGGTACCCTTGAGCAGACAACTCAAGGGGGAAGGCACGGAACCTTCGACTACACCGTTGATCGACTGGTTTTACCACAAATATGCCTTTCCGAATTTAGGGAGTAATAATATAAGAAGAGCTCAACCACTCATTATAAACGAGTGGAATACGATGTCGAGCATGATTATGCAATAATTAAAAAGTAGGTTGTCATGTATTTGCACGTTAAGAAAGCAGTAAATACAACAGTTTATAATTTAAAACAGTAATAAAGAAAAGAAATAAAGAAAATAAGTAAGTTTTGCCTTTGAAAAGAAATTAAAAGCTTAAAGGGGTTTAAATAAGTAATTACATATAAAGGGAAGGGACAAATTCACAAGAACAATCTAAAATGGTAAAAGCCTAATGTCCCCAGCAGAGTCGCCATGCTGTCGCGCCCCTTTTTTTCCCTCGTTGCGTCGGGAGAATCGGGTTTATGACATTTTGGGTATAGGGCAACTCATTCCTTTTAGGAACTGGGTTTTGCATTTAAAGAGTCATCACCTAATGATTTATGGTGCATTAGGACACCTACAAGGTTCACTTCTAAGTCTGCTTGATAACCAGAGATAGGGTAAGGGCTTGAAATTATCCTAAGGGAAAGGTGTTAGGCACCCCTCAGGGTCCACTAGTGTGGTTCCCAGCCAGAGAATTTGGTGCAATTAACATGTAAACAGATAAGACTCGAATAAAAGTGGATTTTAATACACAAATATTTGAAAGTAAAGTAAAGTTTGAAAGAGCAATCACTAAAAGGCTGATTTTTGACAAGAAGTTATAATGCTTTAAAGGAAAAGGAAAGAGAGGGAGGGGGGTCCTAGGTTTATTTATAATATGGATCATATCAATGCAATATTCGGTAATCAATCCTCAAAAAAGGGGCTACATGTGGTATTAGCGCACCGGTCATCATATCCATATCTACCCTTCCCACCCCGTTAAGGTACTAAAGCACGGATTGGTCTCGCCCACTAGTACATGCTATTACCCGTCCCATTCCTATCAGTCCCGGAGGCACTTGGGACTATTATTCCTAAAGAGGAGGGGTATTAGTCTGACTTTTGAGGTTTCAAAGGTGAAAAATCTAAGGCGACATACAAAACATGTTGGACTGCACATTAAAGGGGAAGCACATAAAACACTGAAGGCTCATATATACTTCCTCAAACAAAGCAATCAAATAGCATGACTCAAACAACAATCAATGTCTGAATCTAAAATACTAAGGCAGGGGGATCTTGAGTTGTTGAAGCAGACCAATTTATTACTTAACTCAGATAAGACGTTCGAATCAGGCCTACCCACTGGTTGTAGCAATTACTGGTTAACAGAAACGGGCTCAGTCTCATCTATTGTTATTACCTAAGGTTTGCCTCAGTATGTAGGCGAGCTCTGATGAACATGGTATCTATTATTGATTCAGAGTGTAGCAAAGCGATAACAACTAAAAAGCGAACGGTTTGAGATCCTATAGGCATGTTTGCTGAACCGCGTTAGATAAGGAGATTAAGTTACTAAAGCTGGTTCAGAATAGACTGATTTTAAAATTAGACTAATTTCAGATTCTGCAGACGATGGTGTCCACTATCGCTGATTTTAATCCCTATGGACATGATATCTAACATTGCTGATTTTAACCCCTATAGGCATGATATCTAGTTGAATGATTTTAACTCCTATAGGCAAGCTATCTAAATGTTGAGTTTAACCCCTATAAGCATAATATCTAATATTGAAAATGGAAACAAGCAGGATTTTACTTGGGAATTCCTATAGGCATGATTTCTACACATTATACTGATTCTAACATTATGAACATGAGATCTGCTTATAGCCGTTTAGATCCTAAAGCATGATATCTAAGTGGTAACAAACGTGCCTAATCTAAATGCAGAATTGAACACGCATGATTTAAAACCAGTCTTATAGGCATTCTTTCTAAATTGCAAAATTGAATTGCAGATCCTATAGGTATGTTTTCTACCCTTGAGCATACATAATTGCCCACCCCTTTTCACTATCCAACCCCGAGTGTTTATTACATATTATCACAAATCAGAAATGATGAATTACATCAAAACTAAAAAACAAAAGAAGTTACAACCAGAGGAAGGCAGATTCTTGACTTCCTCTCTAAGTTAGGGAACAAACCACCTCAAAATGCCATGTTCAAAGCCTTTCTCAGACCTGGGTGTGTCAAAGTTCCCTAAGGGTCTCAGGGGACCCCGGGCAGTGCTTATACCCAGGTTCATAGAACCAGATAGAGGCGAGTGCAGAAAGTTCAGAGGGAGCTCATGGGTCCCAAGGCAAGGCTCACACAAGAGGGGCAGAACTTAAGTCTAAGAATATGGTGGAAGTGCAGGAATGTAGATTTTAAAACTGAAGGGGTAAAGGGTGATGGGGTAAAGGGTGATGGGAAAACTGTAGTAGTAAAGCATAGAGTTAATAATTTTCATACACAGGGATCAGGGGAAATGGGAATACATTGCAAAAAGCATATATCCTTAGGCAGGGATCAGTTTTGGGCATGCACAACAATAGATGGTGCTAGCATGCCTATAAACCAACCAGAATACACAACATGTACAAAGGATAGAGAGGTTATGATCATAGGGGATCAGGTTTGGGTCATGCACAACAATGTCCAGTGCTATCATGCCCCAAACCAACCAAAGATATCAAACACATAGGGGATGGGGGTTTAGGATTCATAAACCATAATAAATGACTGACAGAATTCATAAGAGAGCATTAATTTAGAATAGAAAGGGGCAGATTACAGCCATAGTAATGGGACTTGACTAAATGCAAACATGAAATAAACAAGGGTGAAGGAAATAGTAAAGAAACATGTTGTTGTTAATGTTGAAAATTAGTTAAAACATAACAGTAAAGAGGCAAATGCAGAGAAAAAGTAAGCAAGCTTCCCACAGCCTAGCCTTGGTTTTTAGCCAGCTAGGTAAGGCAGCAATACCAGTAGCAACAGAGAAAAGAGAGAGATTTTAGTGGAGTATATGTCTGAACTCAAGTATTTTATTCCTTGTGTTCGTGTCTTTGAAAGAAGAGGGGTGCAGGACATTTATAGCTTTTGAAAACATGTGATAAGTAAGGTAATAAGTAAAGTTTAATGCAAATATGGAAACAATCAATAGTCAGAATCAATCAACTAAGTGATTCCCCTTTAATTGAGGAATCACTTGTTTAACGGGGCTAACAGGTTCAAAAGAAGGAAAGAAAATCAGTTTATAGGAAGACTGATTATTACCATAAAAAGAAAGTAAGCAATCGAGTCCAAGTACAGAGATACACTTATTTTGGGGAAAAGATTCAGCAAGGCAATAATAAGGAAAGGGATCAATTACTTTAATAGGCGAGTGAAATTAGAGTTCACAAAAGAGAAGTTTTGAAATAAGTCCCAAGATTGAGAATCAATCAAAGAAGGAACCTCAACATATAAATAGAGTGCACAAACAATAGACATGCAAGGCCAAACTATTGTCACGACCCCAACCCCGGTCGTGATGGCGCCCAACACAATGCTAGGCAAGCCCGACCAATTCAACACTCTCAATCCCTCATATAGAGTTCTTTACCAATTAACAGAGTTTAAATACCAATTTAGCAGGAATATAAGTCTGAAACAGTAGATAAAATGTACGGAAAAACGTAATAGCATCACTACAAACGAACCGATCTGGTGTCACGAGCCAAGAGCCTCTAATACAAGTCTGAGAAATAGCCTAAACAAAAGATAGTCCAAATACTGAAAGTAAAGAGGATAGAGGGAGAAATCGGGTATGAGTACGCCATGCAGCTACCTCGATGACTCCGGTGAGATCTGAACAGCAGGGACAACTCAATCTATGCCTCAGGAATACCTGTATCTGTACACATGGTGCAGGGAGTAATGTGAGTACTCCGACTCAGTGAGTAATAGCAATAAATAATGACTGACGGAAAGAAATCTCGTAAAAAGCACTAAGCAGTTCTATATCAAGAAGTAAGAACATTTAAACAGCAGCTAAATGAAGAAGTCAGGTAAAATCCTTTAATCTAGTACTCAACTCATTTATTTCTCACAATAACAGAAATCATAATTATACCGCTGCAGCGTGCAGCCCGATCCATATAGCATATTGATGTGGCGTGCAGCCCGATCCACATATATATATATATATATATATATATATATATACTGCTACGACGTGCAGCCCGATCCAATAATAATAGTCGACTACGCTCACTGGGGGTGTGCAGACTCCGGAGGGGCTCCTACAGCCCAAGCGCTATACTACTGCGGCGTGCAGTCCGATCCGTATAAATATACTACTGCAGCATACAGCCCGATCCATATAAAATAATGCTGCAGTGTGCGGCCCGAACACTATTGGGTTCTCAACCCCTCTCAGTCAATATAACTCAGCCTCTCGGGCATACTAAGATAAGATAGGGATCCCAGCCCACATATTACTCTCCTTTTGTTTTAGCTATTTCAAAGCCGGTTCATATTAGATTAAACAATTAGAAACATGACTGAGGGTATGATTTTAACAAGTAAAGTGAGGTCAATCATGTACAATTTGCCCCTAAGGGTTCTACAGGTCCGCACAAGGCCCCAAACATGGCAACTAGCCCAGACTATAATGATATCAATTAAATCCCAGTAAGAAATACAGTAGGATCATCAATCAGAATGGACCAAGTCCAAATCCCAATAGTAATGGACCCCATGCTCATCATGCAGCGTGTGTCTCACCTCAACATAGCACGACGTTGTGCAAGTCCGAGGTTTCAAACCCTCAGAACATCATTTATAACCATTACTCACCTCAAGCCGGCCAAACTCCTAGCTCGCTATGCCCTTGCCTCGCAAATCAACCCCCTCGAGCGTCGAATCTGATCAAAACCACAAGTAATATGTTACAATAGGCTAAGGCAACACAACCCAATCGAAAAGACTTGAAAAATATCAAAATTTCACGAAGTTGGCAAAACCTGAGCCCCGGGCCCACTTCTCGAAAAATCAGAAAATTAACATCACCGGATTCCTTATCTCGCCACGAGTCTATACATATCAAAATTACCAAAATCGGAGTCCAGTTGACCCCTCAAATTCCACTTTGAAATACCAAATTTTCAAGCCCTAGCTTTACCCTCTTTTGATGAATTTCCAAAAATTTCCACGTAGATTCTGCCATTAATTCATGTATTTAGGCCAAGGAACTCACCTCCAATCACACCTAGTCGAAATCCCCTTCAAATTCCGCCCAAGAGCTCTCAAGGTCGATCAAAAATTGTGGAAATGGACTTAAGCTCGCGGAACAAAATGAGCTTTAAAAACCTTCTGAGAACAGTGATTTTCGCATCTGCGGTTCCATTACCACATCTGCGGCTACCGCTTCTGCAGATCTTCATTAATCCCACTACCACTTCTGTTGTCCTCTATCCGCATATGCGGACCTCACCTCTGCGGATGACTGTCCGTTTCTGTGAAAATACTAAAGCCACACCTTTTCACTTCTGCGACCTTTCTACCGCATCTGTGGCACCGCAGATGCATCTCCATGCCCGCACCTGCGGAATCAACCCTTTCCTCAGGAACTCATACCTGCGACCAATATCTCGCATCTGCGGAATCGCATATGCGGCCCTTCTTCCGCAGATGCGGAAACACCAGATACCAGCAAACTTCAGAACTTCACCAAGTCTAAAAATCATCTCGATGGCCATCCGAAATTGCCCCGAGCCCCCCGGGACCTCAACTAAAAGTTCCAACCCATCCTAAAACATCATTCAAACTTGCTCTAATCATCAAAACACCACAATTTTACACCAAAACCATCAAATTACATCGGATTCAAGCCTAAGTTCTTCTAAAACTTCCGAATTACGCATTTGATCAAAAACCCGACCAAAACACCTCCGAATGATATGAAATTTTGCACACACATCCAAAATCACCTAACAAAGCTACAGAAACTCTCGGAATTCCATTGCGACTCTCGGAACAAAATCTCACCTATCAAACGGAATTCGCCAAAATACTAACTTCGCCAATTCAGGCCTAATTCTATACCGGACCTCCAAAATCAATTCCGATCACACTCCTAAGTCACAAATCATCCCCCGAAGCTAACCAAATCACCGGAAATCACATCCGAGCCCTCTAACTCATAGGTCAACATTCAGTTGACTTTTCCAAAACAATCCATCCTTAAAGAGATTAAGTGTCTCATTTCCATCTAAAACCAATCCAATTCAACTCGTTCACCCAAGACTCTTATAATACAACATAAGGAAGCAGAAAATGGGGAAAACGGGGCGGTAACTCACGTGACGACGGGCCGAGTTGTCACATCCTCCCCTACTAAAACAAATGCTCGTCCTCGAGCAGGTCAAGAAACATACTTGAAGCCTCAAACAGGTGAGGATATCTGCTCTGCATCTCCCGCTCGATCTCCCAAGTAGCCTCCTTCACGGGCCGACCTCTCCACTGCACTTTTACCGAAGCTATATCTTTTGATCTCAACTTTCGAACCTGACGACCCAATATAGCCACTAGCTCCACATCATTGGTCAAATCATCATCCAACTGAACAGTGTTGAAGTCCAATACATGAGACGGGTGCCTAACATACTTCCGGAGCATAGATACATGAAATACCGGATGCACGCTCGACAAGCTTGGTGGCAAGGCAAGCTCATAAGCCACCTCCCCAATCCTCCTAAATACCTCACAAGGTCCGATAAACCGCGGACTCAGCTTCCCTTTCTTCCCAAACCACATGTGCCACGACCCGGATTTCCCACTCTCGGGAGTCGTGATGGCGCCTAGTAATAGGAGCTAGGCAAGCCAACTTAATTTACTTCTTATCAATTATCGATCATTTAATAACAACAATGCATAATATGATAAAGCAAAAGTCTCAATATATAATTAACTGGAAGAAATTTGGAAGTTTAACAAAATCCTCTACCCAAGAACTGGAGTCACAAACTCACGAACGTCTAGAGAATGCTAAATACAATGTCTGAATAAAAACACAATTTTGTTTGTTCCGGTACAAAGGATAACAAACTAAAGTAAAGACAGAAAAGACTCCGGGCCATGCGGACGCCAGCTACGCTACCTCGGGATCTCTGGACTAAAGTCAGCTCCCAAAACTCCTACTATTGTCCAAAAGCTGATCCGGCTCCTTGATCTGTGCAAAAAGATGCACAGAGTGTAGCATCAGCACAACTGACTCCATGTGCTGGTAAGTGCCTGGCCTAACCCCGGCGAAGTAGTGACGAGGCTAGACAGGACTACCAAAACCAACCTGTGCAGTTCAATATATACATATATATGCAATAGAAGAGAATACAGAAATTTAACAAGTCAAGAGGGAGGGGAGCATGCTACAGGGGATGCAATAATTCGTATAAAAAAAAATCCAACAAATAAAGGGTGAAAATGTACAACTGCAATATCAACGAGAGTATAAATTCAATGACTCGTGCGGCACCATCCTTCGTGCTTTTACCCTAGTTCTCACCAAAACAATCAAATCAGGACACCGAATATTCCTTCGTGCATTAATAATCAAAACATGGCACGAAATGTTCCTTCGTGCATTAATAATCAAAACATGGCACGAAATGTTCCTTCGTGCATTAATAATCAAAACATGGCACGGAATGTTGCTTCATGCATTAGTATTCATATCACAATCGTGCACGACATCACCATTCGTGCTTTATCACTCTTCCTCACCCAAACAACAATCACAAACAAGGGGGCAAAGGGATAAAAAAACAGTAATAGAAGTCCCGGCAAGGGAAACACAAGTAAACAGTTAAATCCCGGCAAGGGAGATAATCAATATACGAATACGACCCGGCAAGGGAATAATCACATCTCTTTTTCTTTCTTTCATCTCTTACTCAATAATTACCTTATCATTCGAGCCAAAGCTCCAAAGGGTTCACAAATCATAATTCTTTCTCACACTCTACAAATTATATAGAAATCATCAATTACACAAGGAAGAGTCACAACAAAATTAGTATAAGCACAAATAAGGACCCACGGTCATGCTAGACACCAGTGTATAGATACTCGTCACCATGCCTATACACCGTACTCAATAATTAGAAATTAGCAAGCAATACTCTAATCCTATTCCCTCAAGCCAAAGTTAGATCAAACACTTACCTCAACTTTCACGGCTAGATCAATCCAAAATAATCGCTTTCCCTCTCGAATTCGGCTCCAACTCAATCAAATCTATGAAATAATGACTTTATAGTATCAATAATAGCTAAAAAATAAAACCCAATGCCTAAATATAGATTCCCAACCTTTCTTCCAAAAATTCCAAAATCGCCGTGGGCCTGCTTGGTCAAAACACGAGGTTCGGACCAATTCCATATCATCCATTCCCCAACGAGCCCGAATATATAATTTGTTTTCAAATTTGACCCC
Source organism: Nicotiana glauca (assembly GCA_026770625.1). Taxonomy (NCBI): domain Eukaryota; kingdom Viridiplantae; phylum Streptophyta; class Magnoliopsida; order Solanales; family Solanaceae; genus Nicotiana; species Nicotiana glauca. The sequence goes on along the minus strand of MU762310.1, from coordinate 36,658 downwards.
AAAATGAGGTCTAAATCAAAGAAAATCGAAAAGCCCTAACTCTACCCAACTCCCCCAATTTCAACCCTAGATTTCATGTTTTAGGCCTAGGATTTCAATGGATGTTGATAGAAAATGAAGAAAACGAGTTAGATAATACTTAACCAAGAAGATTTGGTGAAGAATCACTCTACAAGTAGCCTAGGATCTATGGAGAAGAAGAGCTCGTGTGAATTTTTAAATAAAACCCGTCACTGTTCTATTTTTAGCTTTTAAAATCACTGGGCAAAAATGCCCTTCACGTTCGCGGGAAGGGGGCCGCGTTCGCGAAGGGTAAATGAGTCAAGGCACCGCGTTCGTGATTGGAATGATGCGAACGCGAAGAAGAAAGCTGGGGGGGTTCCAGGACTTTGGTCTATGCGAACGCGAGATGGGGTACGCGAACGCGAGGACTAGTTCGCAAACGCGATGAAGGAATTACTGGGGGGTCCTGAGTTGGCTTATGCGATCGCATAAGAGGGAATGCGAACGCGGTGAAGGAAAGGCTAAGGGTACGCGAACGTGAGATGAAGGACGCGATCGTGAAGAAAGCAAACACTGTGTAAAAATTGCAGAAAATCTGCTACTTTTCCCAAGTTCAAAACACTCCGAACCACCTCCGAATCACTCCCGAGCCCTCGGGGTTCCTAACCAAACACACACACTAATTCAAAAACATCCTACGAAGTTAACCGAGCGATCAAATCGCCAAAATAACATCATAAACGAGGAATCAAACCTCAAAATCAACATTTTTTCATCAAACTTCTTAAACTTTCACTTTTAGATTTTATGTCAGAAACACGTCAAATGACGTCCGATTTCAACCAAATTTACCAGAAAATGCTTAAACCATATATAATACTTGTACCGGGCATCGTACCAAAATACGAGCCCGATACCACAGTCTTCTAATCCATTTTCATTTCAAATTCCATATAAATTTCAGAACAACAATTTCTTTTAAAAATTCATTTCTCGGGCTCAGGACCTCGGATTTCGATTCCGGGCATACGTCCGAGTCCCATATTTTTCTACGGACCCTCCGGGACTGTCAAATCACGGGTTCGAGTTCGGGTCCGTTTACCAAAAATGTTGACCAAAGTCAACTTGAATCATATGAATATCAAAATTCATCAATTTTTACATAGAATTCATATTTAAGCTTTCCGGCTACATGCTCGGACTATGCACGCAAATCAAGGCGATCAAAAGTGAGGTTTTCAAGGCCTTGGAAGTGCGGAAAAGAGAGAAAACAGGTGCCTTTGGGTTGTCACATTCTCCACCTCTAAAATAATCGTTCGTCCTCGAACGGACAAAAAAAGAAGTATCTGAGTCGGGAAAAAGATGAGGATAACGGCTCCACATATCAGACTCGAACTCCCAGGTCGATGCCTCAAGAGGCTGACCTCTCCACTGAACATGCACTGAAGGTAAACTCTTCGACCTCAGCTGTCGAACCTGCCGGTCTAGAATAGCTATCGGCTCCTCCTTATAAGACAGATCCTTGTCCAACTGGACAATGCTGAAATCTAACACGTGGGCTGGATCGCCGTGATACCTCCAAAGCATGGACACATGAAACACTGGATATACGACTGACAAGCTAGGCGGCAAGGCAAGTCTATAAGCCATCTCTCCCACACGATCAAGGATCTCAAATGGACCAATGAACCTAGGTCTAAGCTTGCCCTTCTTCCCAAATCTCATCACGCCCTTCATAGGCGACACTCAGAGCAAGACCCGCTCACCAACCATGAAAGCTACATCCTGAACCCTACGATCTGCATAACTCTTTTGCCACAACTGAGCCAAATGAAGCCTGTCTTGAATGATCTTGACCTTATCCAAGGCCTCCTGAACTAAATTTGTACCCAATAACCGAGCCTCTCCCGGCTCAAACCATCCAACTGGAGATCGACATCGCCTACCATACAATGCCTCATATGGAACCATCTGAATGCTGGACTGGTAGCTGTTGTTATAGGAGAACTCTGCTAAAGGCAAGAACTGATCCCACAAACCTCCAAAGTCGATAACACAAGCTCGGAGCATATTCTCCAAAATCTGAATAGTCCGCTCGAACTGACCGTCCGTCTGAGGATGAAATGTTGTGCTAAACTCAACCTGTATGCCCAAATCTCGTTGAACTACACCCCAAAAATGCGAGGTAAACTGAGTACCCCGGTCTGAAATGATAGATACCGGCACACCATGAAGGCGAACAATCTCCCGGATATAAATCTCAGCTAACCTCTCGGATGAATAGGAGACTGCCAAAGGAAAGAAATGTGCTGACTTGGTCAGCCAATAAACAATAACCATATCGCATCGAACTTCTTCTGAGTCAACGAAAGTCCGATAACGAAATCCATGGTAATCCTCTCCCACTTCCACTCGGGAAGCTCAATCCTCTGAAACAAACCACCAGGCCTCTGATGCTCATACTTAACCTGCTGACAGTTCAAACATCGAGCCACATATGCAACAATATCTTTCTTTATCATGTGCCACCAATAGTGCTGCCTCAGATCTTAATACATCTTCGCGGTACCCGGGTGAATAGAATACCGAGAACTATAGGCCTCCGCTAAGATCAACTCTCGAATCCCATCGACATTAGGCACAGAAACTCACCCATGCAATCTCAAAACACCATCGCTATCTAGGGTCACCTTTGTGGCACTTCCACACTGCACCGTGTCTCTCATAACACACAAATGAGGATCATAAAACTGTCGATCACGGATACGCTCCAATAATAAAGAACGAGCGACCGTGCAAGCTAACACTCTGCTAGGATTAGAAATATCCAATCTCACAAATCGATTGGCCAAGGTCTGAATATCCAAAGAAGCGGTCTCTGGCTGACCGGAATATAAGCAAGACTACCCATGCTGGCAGACTTCCTACTCAATGCATCGGCCACCACATTGGCTTTCCCCGGGTGATACAAAATAGTAACATCATTATCTTTCAATAACTCCAACCATCTCCTCTGCCTCAAATTCAACTCCTTTTGCTTGAACAAGTATTGAAGACTCTTGTGATCGGTGTACACCTCACATGTCACACCATATAGGTAATGCCTCCAAATCTTCAAAGCATGAACAATGGTTGCCAACTCTAGATCATGAACCGGATAACTCTTCTCGTGGATCTTTAACTGCCTCGAAGCATAGGCAATGACTCTGCCATCCTGCATTAATACTGCACCAAGCCCAATACGGGAAGCATCACAATAGACTGTATAAGGCCCTGAACCTGTGGGCAAAACCAATACCGATGCTGAAGTCAGAGCTGTCTTGAGCTTCTGAAAGCTCGCCTCACACTCATCTGACCATCTGAACTGGGCACCCTTCTGGGTCAATCTGGTCATCGAGGCTGCAATAGATGAAAATCCCTCCACGAATCGACGGTAGTAGCCTGCTAACCCCAAGAAAGTCCGAATATCTGTAGCTCATGTTGGTCGAGGCCAGTTCTTGACTGCCTCAATCTTCTTCGGGTCCACCTGAATACCCTCTGCTGATACAACGTGACCCAGAAATGCAACCGAACTCAACTAGAACTCACACTTCAAGAACTTAGCATATAACTGACTATCCTTCAAAGTCTGAAGGACCACTCTAAGGTGCTGCTCGTGCTCCTCCTGGCTGCGGGAGTATATTAGAATATCATCAATGAAAACTATCACGAACAAGTCTAAATAAGGCCTGAACACTCGGTCCATCAACTCCATAAATGTTGTTGGGGCATTGGTCAACCAAAATGATATGACCAAAAACTCATAATGCCCATACCGAGTGCAGAATGCTGTCTTAGGGACATCGAATGCCCTAATCCTCAGCTGATGGTAGCCAGATCTCAATTCTATCTTTGAAAACACCTTCACACCCTAAAGTTGGTCGAACAAATCGTCAATCCTCGGCAATGGATACTTGTTCTTTATCGTCACTTTGTTCAATTGCCGGTAATCAATGCACATCCTCATCGAACCATCCTTTTTCTTCACAAATAACACTGGCGTACCCCAAGGAGAAACACTAGGTCTGATAAACCCTTCTCTAGCAAATCCTACTACTGGTCCTTTAACTCCTTCAACTCTGGCGGGTCCTTACGATACGGCGGAATGGAAATGGGCTGCGTTCCCGAAGCCAGATCAATACAGAAATCAATATCCCTGTCAGGCGGCATACCCGGCAGGTCTGAAAGGAAAACCTCGGGGAACTCCCGAATAATAGGAGCAGAATCAATAGAAGGGACCTCTGCACTGGAATTGCAAACATACGCCAGATAAGCCAAACGCCCCTTCTCGACCATGCGTCGAGCCTTCACATATGAAATAACACTACGGGTGGCATGCCCTGGGGTCCCTCTCTACTCCAAATGGGGCAAATCTAGTAAAGTCAAGGTCACGGTCTTGGCGTGACAATCCAAGATAGCATGATACGGGGACAACCAATTCGTCCCTAATATAACGTCAAAATCCACCATGTCTAAGAGCAACAAATCAACACGGGTCTCAAGACCCTTAAACACTACCACACAGGAACGATGCACTCGGTCGACCACTATAGAATCACCCACCAGTGTAGATACATAAACAGGAATACCCAAAGCATCACTAGGCATGACCAAGTATGGTGCAAAATAGGATAACACATACGAATATGTAGACCCAGGGTCAAATAGCACTGAAGCATCCCTATCACAAATCAGAATGGTACCTGTAATGTCTGCATCTGAAGACTCAACCTTTGGCCTGGCTGGAAGAGCATAACACCGGTGCTGGGCCCCAACTACCTGAAGCACATCTATGGAACGGTCGGCTTCTGGTTGGCCTCTACCTCTGGCGGCCTGATCTCCACCTCTATGACCTCTACCTCCACCTCTATGACCTCTGCCCTCGCCTCTAGCTGGCTGGGCAGGATGTGGAACCTCTGGTGCCTGAACCATAGCACGGGAACTCTGATGCTGAGAGCTGCCATAAACTCGAGGGAAATATCTAACAATGTCCCTCGGGTCACCACAAGCATGGTAAGTCTTCGACTGCTGTGGCTGAGCACCCCTCAACCTCGGGCAAGCCCTCCTGAGATGATCATACTCGCCACACTCATAACATCCACGCGACAGCTGTAGCTGCGGAAACTGAAGCCGACCCTGTCGACCTGAATGACCACCTGAAGTACCATGAGTGACCTAGAGAGCTGACTGAAAGGGCCTAGGAGGATGGCCTCTACCATAAGAACCTCTACCTCCTGACGAGGTACCTCTGAATCTGCCTGCATGACGGGGCCTCTTATCCGACCCCTGACCGCCTCCCTGTGGCAGAACTATCTCAACTCTACGGCCCACATTGGCCTCCTCCTGAAAAGTGATCTCACTCCCAGCCTGAGCCACCATACTCGGCTGACCTGCCACCGTTGGCTGAACCACTGGAAGCAAACCTTCTCGAATGACACTCTCCATGAAGCCTACCAATCAGACTAGAGCGTCCTGAAGAACTGACGTGGCAATGAACATCTCTGGGACCTGAGCTGGGCCGACCGAGACTGCTGGGGCTGGAGCCTCCTCCTCAAAATCAACCTGAGGCTCTGCCACTAGGGCTGCTTCTGGAGACTCAGACTATTGAGCGGTAGGTGAGGAAGCGCGTGTTTTCTCTATCTACGAAAGAACATAGTAGAAATTCAATCGATGTTTGAGAAATAGAACCGTACGACAAGAGAGAACAAATATGAAGTTTTTCCTAACTCTGTAGCCTCTGAGGGATAAATACAGACGTCTCCGTACTGATCCCTCAGACTCTACCAAGTTTGTTTGTGAGTTATGAGACCTATGTAACCTAGAGCTCTGATACCAACTTGTCACGACCCGGATTTCCCACCTTCGGGAGTCGTGATGGCGCCTACTAATAGGATCTAGGCAAGCCAACTTAATTTACTTCTTAGCAATTATCGATCATTTAATAACAATGATGCATAATATGATAAAGCGGAAGTCTCAATATATAATTAACTGGAAGAAATGTGGAAGTTTAACAAAATCCTCTACCCAAGAACTGGAGTCACAAACTCACGAACGTATAGGGAATGCTAAATACAATGTCTGAATAAAAACACAATTTTGTTTGTTCCGGTACAAAGGATAACAAACTAAAGTAAAGACAGAAGAGACTCTGGGCCATGCGAACGCCAGCTAGGCTACCTCAGGATCTCTGGACTGAAGTCAACTCCCAAAACTCCTACTGCTGTCCAAAAGCTGCTCCGGCTCCTTGATCTGTGCAAAAAGATGCACAGAGTGTAGCATCAGCATAACCGACCCCATGTACTGGTAAGTGCCTGGCCTAACCCCGGCGAAGTAGTGACGAGGCTAGACAGGACTACCAAAACCAACCTGTGCAGTTCAATATATATATATGAAATAGAAGAGAATACAGAAATTTAACAAGTCAAGAGGGAGGGGAGCATGCTACAGGGGATTCAACAATCCGGATAACAAAAAAAAAAACCAACAAATAAAAGGAGAAAATGTACAACTGCAATATCAGCGAAAGTAGAAATTCAACAATTCGCACGGCACCATCCTTCATGCTTTTACCCTCATTCTCACCAAAACAATCAAATCAGGGCACGAAATATTCCTTCGTGCATTAATAATCAAAACATGGTACGGAATGTTCCTTCGTGCATTAATAATCAAAACATGGCACGGAATGTTCCTTCGTGCATTAATAATCAAAACATGGCACGGAATGTTCCTTCATGCATTAGTATTCATATCATAATCGTGCACGGCATCACCCTTCGTGCTTTATCACTCTTCCCCACCCAAACAACAATCACAAACAAGGGGGCGAGGGGATAAACAAATAGTAATAAAAGTCCCGGCAAGGGAAACACAAGTAAACAGTTAAATCCCCGCAAGGGAGATAATCAATATACGAATACAGCCCGGCAAGGGAATAATCACATCTCTTTTTCTTTCTTTCATATCTTACTCAATAATTACCTTATAATTCGAGCCAACGCTACAAAAGGTTCACAAATCATAATTCTTTCTCATACTCTTCACATTATATAGAAATCATCAATTACACAAGGAAGAGTCACAACAAAATTAGTATAAGCACAAATAAGGACTCACGGTTATGCTAGACACCAGTGTATAGATACTCGTCACCATGCCTATACATTATACTCAACAATTAGCAATTAGCAAACAATACTCTAATCATATTCCCTCAAGCCAAAGTTAGATCAAACATTTACCTCAACTTCCACGGCTAGATCAATCCACAATAACCGCTTTCCCTCTCGAATTCAGCTCCAACTCAATCAAATCTATGAAATAACGACTTTATAGTATCAATAACAGCTAAACAAATCAAACCCAATGCCTAAATATAGATTCCCAACCTTTCTTCCAAAAATTCCAAAATCGCCCCCGGGCGCGCTTGGTCAAAACACGAGGTTCGAACCAATTCCATATCACCCATTCCTCCACGAGCCCGAATATATAATTTGTTTTCAAATTTGACCCCAAAACGAGGTCTAAATCAAAGAAAATCGAAAAGCCCTAACTCTACCCAATTCCCCCAATTTCAACCCTAGATTACATGTTTTAGGCCTAGGATTTCAGTGGATGATGATAGAAAATGAAGAAAATGAGTTAGATAATACTTACCCAAGAAGATTTGGTGAAGAATCACTCTACAAGTCGCCTAGGGTCTGTGGAGAAGAAGAGCTCGTGTGAATATTTGAATAAAACCCGTCACTGTTCTGTTTTTAGCTTCTAAAATCACTAGGCAAAAATGCCCTTCGCGTTCGCGGGAAGGGGGCCGAGTTCGTGAAGGTTAAATGAGTCAAGGCACCACGTTTGCGATTGGAATGATGCGAACGTGAAGAAGAAAGCTGGGGGGGGTTTCCAGGACTTTGGTCTATGCGAACGCGAGATGGGGTACGCGAACGCGATGAAGAAGAGGTTGTTACTACGAGCGAGGACTAGTTCGCGAACCCGATGAAGGAATTACTGGGGGGTCCTGAGTTGGCTTACATGATCGCATAAGGGGGAGAGCGCACGCAATGAAGGGAAGGCTAAGGGTACGCGAACACGAGCTGAAGGCCGCGATCACGAAGAAGGAAAACACTGTGTAAAAATTGCAGAAAATCTGCTACTTTTCCCAAGTTCAAAACACTCCGAACCACCTCCGAATCGCTCCCGAGCCCTCGGGGTTCCTAACCAAACACACACACTAATTCAACAACATCCTACGAACTTAACCGAGCGATCAAATCGCCAAAATAACATAATAAACGAGGAATCAAACCTCAAAATCAACACTTTTTCATCAAACTTCTTAAACTTTCACTTTTAGATAATTAGGTCTGAAACACGTCAAATGATGTCCGATTTCAACCAAATTTCATATAAAGTGCTTAAACCATATATAAGACTTGTACCAGGCGTCGGAACCAAAATATGAGCCCGATACCACAATCTTCTAATCCATTTTCATTTCAAATTTCCATATAAATTTCAGAAAAATAATTTCTTTTAAAAATTCATTTCTCGAGCTCGAGACGTTTATTTTTGATTCCGGGCATACGCCCGAGTCCCATATTTTTCTACGGACCCTTCGGGACCGTCAAATCACGGGTCCGGGTCCGTTTACCTAAAATGTTGACCAAAGTCAACTTTAATCATATTAATATCAAAATTCATCAATTTTTACACAGAATTCATATTTAAGCTTTCCGGTTACACGCCTGGACTGTGCACGCAAATTGAGGCGACTAAAAGTGAGGTTTTCAAGGCCTCAGAAGCGTAGAAAAGAGCGAAAACAGGTGATGACCCTTTGGGTCGTCACAGCATGACACCCTTCATGGGTGAAACCTTCAGCAGAACCTTCTCACCAACCATATAAGACACATCCCGGACCTTCCGGTCCGCATAACTCTTCTGACGCGACTATGCTGTACGAAGCCTCTCCAAAATCAGCTTCGCCTTCTCTAAGGCATCTTGAACCATCTCTGTCCTAATAACCTGGCCTCGCCGGGATCGAACCATCCAACCGAAGATCTATACCGCCTCTCATGCCTCATACGGAGCCATCTGAATGCTCGACTGATAACTGTTGTTGTAGGCAAACTCGGCAAGCGGCAAAAACTCATCCCAAGAACCTCCAAAATCAATGACATATGCACGCAACATGTCCTCCAATATCTGAATAGTACGCTCGAACTGCCCTTCCGTCTGAGGATGAAACGATGTGCTCAACTCCACCTGTGTGCCCAACTCCCGCTATAAAGTCTTCCAAAACTGAGAAGTGAACTGAGTACCCCTATCTGAGATAATAGACACTGGAACCCCATGCAATCGAACAATCTCTCGGATAAAGATCCCTGCCAGACGCTCCGAAGAATAGGTAGTACATACTGGAATGAAGTGCGCGGACTTGGTCAGCCGATCCACAATTACCCAAATCGAATCGAACTTCTTCAAAATCCGAGGGAGACTGTCACACCTCCTTTTTCACCCACCCGTAATGGTGTACAATAAAGGGAGTTTTTCCAATTAAAGGACAATCGAAACGGGATTATTTGTTTAAATATTCAGAGTCTCCACGTGGGAGATTTATGGTGTCCCAAGTCACCGGTTTAAAATCCCGAATCGAGGAAAAGAATGACTCTATTTAACAGTCCGCAAACCAGAAATCCAGGTAAGGAATTCTGTTAGGAGAAGGTGTTAGGCATTCCCAGGTTCCATGGTTCTAGCACAGTCGCTCAACTGTCATATTTCGGCTTAATTATCTGATTTTAATACATTTTGAACTTATGTGCAAATTTTAACTTTAACCGCTTTTATTTATTTTTTAGAGAAAATTACAACGTTATTAAAACATGTCTCGAACCATATTACATAAATGCACCCGTAGCTTTTGACACATTTTGACATCGTTGAGATATGGATTTGGGTCACATAAATGTGCACCCGAACTTAGGAAGGTAATGTTATTAAATAATGCACCTAAAGCAATTACCGCGTTGTTAACTTTGCGGGAGGCCATGGAAGTTCACTAAACGGCACGTCCCGAGTTCTAAATATTTTAAAGGTTTAATTAAAGAAGGCCACGTAATATGTGAATTTTGTTTGGCGTGGCGCACTTCAGATTATTCTTTAAAAGGAGGTCTTAAAGATGAACTATTATTATCTATTTAGGTTGTCTCTAAAAAAAAGCAAAAAAAAAAGCTTAATTAAGTAGCACTATGAATTAACTACTATTTAAACTATTTAATGGACCAATCATTGATTCAGTCTTGGGCCCAAAATGGATCCAGTCTTCATGAAAGGTACTCAGAATGAGGGCCTCCAAGTCGCAGAAGATGGCCCAGTTTAGTGAGGGTTAACTTGGGCTCGGAGCAGGCCCAAATCGAAAAGAGACATCCAAATTGAATGTGAGGATCATCAGGAAATAATTATTTGAGCAATCACATTAATCTAAAATAGATGCGTTAACAACTAATTTTAAATTTGCGAATCTCTTAGTTAGAATCGAACGAATGCAAGGAAGAGACTGAAGTATGAACAATTCAAACATTAGGGCATGGATCATGAATTAACTAATAACCAATTTAAACATCTATTAGCCAATAGATTTGATGCTTATACAAACGAAATATTAAAACTGGATCCAAAATTTAAACTAACCCTTTAAGTATGATAGTGAAAACCTAGAAAGTATTAACAGGAGTCAGTATTATTGTAGGTCAACTCCCATCAATTTTCATACTTGAACAAAACCCATTGTCATGACCCAAACCAACTATTAAAATATCCAGCCTACACATAATCAACAAACAAAATTGAGGATTCCCCAAATTACTTCTATACTTAGCTAACATGGACTACCAAATTAACATACACCACTGACACTAAACCAAACGACAAGATATAAACAAGTCATAGTCTCAATAGTTCGTGATTAACTATAGCTGATCCTGGACTATTCTAAGAGACAAATCATTACATCACTAATCAAAATAAACAAAGCATGAGGACAGAATTATTTTAACACAAATAGAAAGCTAATATTGAGATACATAAATTGTTTCATTTCATCTTCGAACTTGATTTCACATTGGGGAATTCAAAGTATGTACTTGGAGATTGAAAGGAAGAATGGGTCAGGGTCAGTCAAGTAATAACGACATAATCAGCAATAAACCAAAGATAATTAAACCCAACAGCAGCCAAGAATAATTCCAAATTCAACCAAACACCCGATGAGATCAACTCAGACACTAATGAAAATAACAACTGTATTTGCAGAACTCAGAACAGACTTTCAAAAGGAAACAAGTTCAAACCATTCTAAACCCTCAATGAATCCCAAGTTGTTTCAGCCAATTCAAGATTGAGTAAAGATACTATTATAACAGTACAAGATTGCAACTGTTTGTATTTCTAGCTCTTCTAAACTTTCAGTGTGTCTTTCTCTATATCCCTTTGTATCAATCTCTCAGATTATCAGTAAATGTATGCCCCAATCTCTCTCAATATGTGTATCAGTCTGTGTATCAGAGTGTATCAGTGTATATTTCTCAATGCTATCTTTTTTCCCTCTATCAATGTCTATTTATCACTCCAAAAATCCTTTTTTCTATCAGGCCAGACCTCTCTATTTATACCTCAGCCCTTATACCTTTCCAGCCTTTTTTCTTTCCTTTACACTTGTACTTATAAACCTTTTATTATTACCCCCATGTTATCTACTTTTCAGCTCCTAAAAGGCATCTAAACAGGGTGTCAATCCACTAGTAACCCCCTTTTCATTTTTAATTCAATCCTTTTCCTTTTATCATTTTAGTACTGCATCATTACCCCCTGTTAGCAGACTTTATTTAAATTACTGAGGGTCCAAATTTCCCAAACTACCCCCTGAAATCCCCGGTTATCTAATATCCCCTTGAACCCGGGAAGAATCTGGGTCCAATAGACCCAATTTCATGGGTCTGTCAACCCAAATTGAATCCCTTCGAAGTGAGGTCTGACATGGCTTCGAAGCCCAAGCACAACACAGATTGAATCAAATCAGTTAACAACAAAGGGCAGAAACTCGGACAGTTTCGAGATTTTAACTGATTACTTCACACAAATAAGCAAGAAATTAACCAAATTATCAGACTAATCCTAGTTAAACTGACTAAATGATTAAACGAGATATGGCTTCAAAGTTTTAAACAAACTGATAACACAAATAATGAAACAAATTCACCAAACAATCTGAAAATTAAACCACAAATAGAAGATAGTTTATAACGGAGGACTGGTCGAATTTCAATTGAAATCGACCAAAAAAAGAAAAGGAGAAGAGGGAGATGAACATCAGAATAAAAATTAACCAAATAAACCAGGAAACATGAAGGAACTCACCGACTGAACTGGAAATCAATCTTGGTACCCTAGCTTTCTGATTTTCATCGCCAAATAATATTAATCACTTGTTTTTCTCCAAAACAAGAGAATAACCTTATTTGTGATGAAACTAGCTCTAAAACTGGACCCATCGTCATTAGTTTCGAGTTTTAGGTTTAGCTTTTGGAACCCGAATTTAGGATTTGAGATTCGAGGGGTTTAGAACGCATTTGATGGAAAATTCTTGGAGATTATAGAATAGGGGGGAGGGGATCCTAGGGTGTCCATTTGGGGGAATTTGGAGGTGTTGGCGGCTAGGGTTCATTTTTTCGAATCAATATTCGACGAGTTCTATGATGATTCAAAAGAAAAGGAGTGAGGATTCGGAAGGAGGAGGACGAGGGGACTTTGGGGTGTATTTTTGGAAGGGATTGGTGGCTGACCGCCGCCGTGGGTGATTTTCGGCGGGCGGTCAGTGGTGGTTTGTGGTGGTGATAAATTGGGTCTCTGAAGAGAGACGATGAGGTAGGGGTTTGGCTAGGTGGGGGCTAAGGTCGTTTGAGTATATTAAACCAACAAATTAATTCGGGATGTTGGATAATTAGAATCCAACAGCTCAGATTAACTCATTGAAACGAAACGAGGTCGTTTGGTTTAGTGGGGTACTGGATTGGTTCGGCGCCGGTCAGACTTGGGTTGTGGGTGAGGTTTTGGACCGTTGGATTGTGAATGGATGAATGGTTGAGATTAATTGTATTTGAAACGACGTAGTATTCTCACCATACTACGTTGTTTTGAACGTCTCCTGTACTGAAGGTTTGAACCGGGTATAAGGGCGAGTTTGGGCTAGTTTTAACAGGTTTTCCATGTTTGGGCTGGAGAATTAATTCAAGATTGGCCCAATTCCGATTTGCTCTTTTCTTCTTCCCTTTTCCTATTTATTTCAAATTATTTTCCACAATTAATGCTAATAATCCTAAACTAAATTATAAATCCAAATTAACTTAAAAATATTAATCAACTTTAAATAATACCTATCACAAGTAATTAAATACTAAATAAAAAGAAAATCTCACAATTTGACATCAAACACTAAAAATGCAAAATATGTTATTTTTGTGATTTTTCATTTTTGTAAAATAAGTAATTTACTACTTAACTCAAGAGCTGTAAAATTAAGTCCTAAATACGAATGCAACCTATTTTTGTATTTTTTCATTAATTTTGACAGAACAAACATGTATAGACAAATGCAAGCAATAACGGAAAATACCACGAAAATTCACAAAATTGCGCATAAGGAAAAATTATTTTATTTTGAATTCTTTGGGAGTAATTCGTATGAGGCAAAAATCACGTGCTCACAGAGACAACTCACAAAATCCATAGTAATCCTCTCCCACTTCCGCTCGGGAATAATCATTTGCTGAAGTACACCGCCCAGCCTCTGATGCTCGTACTTTACCTGCTGACAGTTGAGACACCAAGCTACAAACCTACTATATCCTTCTTCATCCTCCTCCACTAATAGTTTCGCCTCAGATCTTGATACATCTTCTCGGCACCCGGATGGATGGAATACTGCGAGTTGTGGGCCTCTTCCAATATCAACTCCCGAAGCCCATCCACATTGGGCACACAAATCCGGCCCTGCATCCTCAACACGCCATCATCATCAGTGGTCACATCCCTTGTATCATCATGCTGAACCCTTTCCTTAAGGACAAGCAAACACCCGACTGGGCTCCGAAATATCTAGTCTCACTAACCGATTGGCCAAAGCCTGAACATCAACTGCAAATGGCCTCTCCCCAACTGGGATATATGCCAAACTCCCCATACTAATCGCCTTTTCGCTCAAAGAATCGGCCACTACATTGGCCTTCCCCGGGTGATACAGAATGGTAATATCATAATCCTTGAGCAACTCTAGCCACCTCCGCTGCCTCAAATTAAGATCCTTTTGCTTGAATAGATGCTGAAGACTGCAATGATCGGTGAATATCTCGCAAGATACGCCATACAAGTAGTGCCTCCAAATCTTCAAAGCATGAACTATAGCAGCCAACTCCAAATCATGTACAGGGTAGTTCTTCTCGTGGGGCTTCAACTGACAAGAAGCATATGCAATAACTCTACCCTCCTGCATCAACATAAATCCGATACCCTCGAAGCATCACAATATACAGTGTAAGAACCTGAAGCTGATGGCAAAACCAACACTGGAGCCGTGGTCAAAGCTGTCTTGAGCTTCTGAAAGCTCTCCTCGCACTCGTCCGACCCTACAAATGGAGCACCCTTCTGAGTCACCTTGGTCAAGGGCGATGCAATAGAGGAAAATCCCTGAACAAACCGGCGATAATAACCTGCCAACCCAAGGAAACTACAAATCTCTGTGGCTGAGGTCGGTCTAGGCCAGCTCTGTACTGCCTCTATCTTCTTCGGGTCGACCTGAATACCCTCGCCGGACACCACGTGCCCCAAGAAAGCTACTGAGCTGAGCCAAAACTCGCACTAAGAGAACTTTGCATAAAGCGTCTCCTCCCTCAATCTCTGTAATACAACTCGCAAATGTTGTGCGTGCTCCTCCTGGCTATGCGAGTACACCAGAATATGATCAATAAAAACAATAACAAATGAATCCAGATACGGCCAAAATACATTGTTCATCAAATGCATGAATGCTGCTGGGGCATTAGTCAGCCCGAAAGACATGACAAGAAACTCATAGTGCCCATATCTAGTCCTGAAAGTAGTCTTCATAGTATCTGAATCCCTGATCTTCAACTGGTGATAGCCTGAACAGAGATCAATGTTGTAGAATACCCTCGCCCCCTGAAGCTGGTCAAATAAATCATCAATACGAGGAAAGGGGTACTTGTTCTTCACTGTTACTTTGTTCAATTGCCTGTAGTCAATGCACATTCTCATGGTGCCATCCTTTTTCTTTACAAATAGAACCGGTGCACCCCACGGTGACACACTAGGCCGAATGAACCCCTTATCTAGGAGTTCCTGAAGCTGATCCTTTAATTCTTTCAACTCTGCTGGTGCCATTCGATACGGAGGAATGGAAATGGGCTGAGTGCCCGGTACCAGGTCAATACCAAAATCAATGTCCC
The DNA here is from genome assembly GCA_026770625.1 of Nicotiana glauca. Taxonomy (NCBI): domain Eukaryota; kingdom Viridiplantae; phylum Streptophyta; class Magnoliopsida; order Solanales; family Solanaceae; genus Nicotiana; species Nicotiana glauca. The sequence goes on along the minus strand of MU762310.1, from coordinate 21,104 downwards.
TGTCCGGCGGCATGCCCGGCAGGTCTGTAGGAAACACATTGGGAAACTCCCTCACAACTGGGACCGAATCAATGCTAGGAGTCTCAGCTCCAACATCCATCACGAATGCCAAATATGAAAGACAACCCGTCCTAACCATACGATGGGCCTTTAAGAATGAAATTACCCTACTGGGAACATAGTCAGTCATGCCACGCCACACCACTCGATCCTCGAAACCCCCGGTATAGCGAAAGTGACTATCTTAGCATGACACGGAGATAGCTATTCCATGCCTAAAATAACATCGAAATCCACCATGCTTAATAGTAGTAAATCAACTCGGGTCTCCGGACCCCCAATAGTTACCAAACACGACTGATATACATGGTATACAACAACGGTATCCCCCACCGGGGTAGATACATGAACAGGTAAAGCAAGACACCCTCGGGTCGTACCCAAATGACGAGCAAAATATGAAGACACATAGGAATAGGTGGAACCGGGATCGAATAAGACTAAGGCATCCCTATGGCAGACTGAAATAATACCTGTGATAACAACATCTGAAGCAATAGTATCTGTCCTGCCTTGAAGAGCATAAAAGCGAGCCTGACACCTCTGGGTGGCCCCTGGCTGCCTGACCATCACCCCTAGCTGGCGGGGCGGGTGCTGAAGAAACTGGACCAGAAGATGAGGGTTGACCCCTCTACTGAGATGAGCTAGTAGCACGACAAGGACACTCCCTTCGCATATGCCCAAACTCTCCACACTCATAGCAACTCCCGGGTGCTGGAAACTGTGACTGAAGGGAACCCCTCACGCCAGAGTGACTAGATGATGCACTCGGCCAGGAAGAACCCTGAGCAGATGGAGCACAAGATGAACTCTGTACTGGAAGAGCGCTGAGAGATGGCTGACTCTGCTGAGAACCCTGATAACCACGACCTGAAGATACCTCGCGATACTCAGGACGGGCTGACTGAGCGGGCCTGAAAGAGTGACCCCGACCCTGCTGGAACTGGCCCCTCGAAGGAGTGCCATTGTAACTACCAGAACCTCGAGGCCTCTTGGCCTCCCTCTCATCTCGATCCTGGCGGTGAACTGACTCAATATCTCGAGCTATATCCACCACCTCTTCAAATGAAGCACCCACCACTCTCTCTCTAGTTATAAGAATACGAACAGGGTAGTTGAGACCATCAACAAACCTCCGGATACGTTCACGATCCATCGGAACCAACCAAACTGCATGCCGAGACAACTCGAAAAATCTCATCTCATACTGGTTCACTGTCATATCTCCCTACCGTAGCCCCTCAAACTGTCTGCGCAGTTCCTCTCTGCGTGACTGCGGTACATACTTCTCCAAGAAGAGAGTGGAGAACTCCTGTCAAGTCAAAGGTGCTGCACCAACCGGCCTACGCCGCTCATACGCCTCCCACCAAGTGAAGGCAGCTCTAGTGAACTGGAAAGTAGTAAAAGCCACACCGCTGGACTCAAAAATCCCCACTGTACGGAGAATCTGCTGACATCTGTCGAGAAAACCCTGGGCGTCCTTGCCCTTAGCTCCACTAAATATCGGAGGCTGGAGTCTACCAAACTTCTCTAGGCGATGCTGCTCGTCCTCGGGCATAACTGGAACCCTGAACTCCTGCACTGGTACCGCTGGTTGAGCTGGAGGTGCCTCTGGAGTCTGTAATCCCTGCACTACCTGCTCAGGTGTGCGATCAGCGGGGGTCTGATTGCCTCCCTCGGCCTGTGAAGTAGTTGCTGCTGCTGTGGTGGCTGAAACCACCTGAGCCAGGCTCGTACAAACTATCAATATCTAGGCCAATGTCTCCTGGAGGCCAAGAATCACTATGGGCACGGCCATTGCCTGAGCTGGTTGCTGGAACCTTATCCTAAACTGGGGCAGCTGGTGGATCAATAGATGCTTCCCTCGCTGCTCTACCTCGGCCGCGACCACAACCGCATCCACGGCCTCTGGTGGCCTCAGTAGGTGGCACTAGCGGTCGTTTGTCACATCCGGTAGCTCGTGTCCTCGCCATCTGTGAGAGAATAGAATAAAGAGAAGTTTAGTATTCTGATCAACAAGTTCGCACGACAATAATTTCAAGAATATGGAATTTTCCTAAAGGTTCTGCAGCCTCTCGAGGAGAAATACAGGCGTCCCCGTACCGCTCCGCGAGACTCTACTAAATCGGCTCACGACTCGCGAGACCTAGTAACCTAGGCTCTGATACCAACTTGTCACAACCCGAACCCCGGTCGTGATGGCGCCCAACACAATGCTAGGCAAGCCCGACCAATTTAATACTCCCAATTCCTCATATAGAGTTCTTTACCAATTAACAGAGTTTAAATACCAATTTAGCAGGAATATAAGTCTGAAACAGTAGATAAAATGTGCGGAAAAACGTAATAGCATCACTACAAACCCACCGATCTGGTGTCACGAGCCAAGATCCTCTAATACAAGTCTGAGAAATAGCCTAAACAAAAGATAGTCCAAATACTGAAAGTAAAGAGGATAGAGGGAGAAATCAGGTTTGCGGACGCCATGCAACTACCTTGATAACTCCGGTGAGATCTGAACAGCAGGGACAACTCAATCTACACCTCAAGAATACCTGTATCTGCACACATGGTGCAGGGAGTAATGTGAGTACTCCGACTCACTGAGGAATAGCAATAAATAATGACTGACGAAAAGAAATCTCGTAAAAAGCACTAAGCAGTTCTATATCAAGCAGTAAGAACATTTAAATAGCAACTAAATGAAGAAGTCAGGTAAAATCCTTTAAGCCAGTACTCAACTCATTTATTTCTCAGAATAACCGAAATCATAATTATACCGTTGCGGCGTGCAACCCGATCCATATAGCATACTGCTGCAGCGTGCAGCTCAATCCATATATATATATATATATATATACTGCTACGGCGTGCAGCCCGATCCAATAATAATAGTCGACTGCGCTCACTGGGGATGTGCAGACTCTGGAGGGGCTCCTACAGCCCAAGCTCTATACTACTGCGGCGTGCAGTCCGATTCGTATAAATATACTACTGCGACGTGCAACCCGATCCAATAATATACTGCTGCGGCGTGCAGCCCGATCCGTATAAATATAATGCTGCGGCGTGCGGTTAGATCCATAACATATCAAATACCCTCACTATTGGGTTCTCAACCCCTCTCAGTCAATATAACTCAGCCTCTCGGGCATACTAAGATAAGATAGGGATCCCAGCCCACATATTACTCTCCTTTTGGTTTAGCTATTTCAAAGTCGGTTCATATTAGATTAAATAGTTAGAAACATGACTGAGGGTATGATTTTAACAAGTAAAGTGAGGTCAATCATGTACAATTGCCCCAAGGGTTCTACAGGTCGGCACAAGGCCCCAAACATGGCAAGTAGCCCAAACTATAATGATATCAATTAAATCCCAGTCCGAAATACAGTAGGATCATCAATCGGAATGGACCAAGTCCAAATCCCAGTAATAATGGACCCCACGCTCATCATGCAGCGTGTGTCTCACCTCAACATAGCACTACGTTGTGCAAATCCGGGGTTTCAAACCCTCAGAACATCATTTATAACCATTACTCACCTCAAGCCGGCCAAAGTCCTAGCTCGCTATGCCCTTGCCTCGCAAATCAACCTCCTCGAGCGTCGAATCTGATCAAATCCACAAGGAATACATTACAATAGGCTAAGGGAACACAGCCCAATCGAAAAGACTCGAAAAATATCAAAATTTCACGAAGTTGGCAAAACCCGAGCTCCGGGCCCACTTCTCAAAAAATCAGAAAATTAACATAACCGGATTCCTTATCTCGCCATGAGTCTATACATATCAAAATTACCAAAATCGGAGTCCATTTGACCCCTCAAATTTCACTTTGAAATACCAAATTTTCAAGCCCTAGCTTTACTCTCCTTTGATGAATTTCCACAAATTTTCATGTAGATTCTACCATTAATTCATGTATTTAGGCCAAGGAACTCACCTCCAATCACACCTAGTCGAAATACCCTTCAAATTCCGCCCAAGAGCTCTCAAGGTCGATAAAAAATGGTAGAAATGGACTTAAGCTCGCGGAACAAAATGAGCTTTAAAACCCCTTCTGAGAACAGTGATTTTCGCATCTGCGGTTCCATTACCGCATCTGCGGTTAAAATTCCGCTTTTGCGGATCTTTATTAATCCCACCACCGCTTCTTCGGTCCTCTATCCGCATATGCGGACCTCCCCTCTGCGGATGACTGTCTGTTTCTACGAAAATACTAAAGCCACACCTTTTCGCTTCTGCGACCTTTCTACCGCATCTGCGGCACTGCAGATGCGGCTCCACACCCGCACCTGCGGAAACAGCCCCTTCCTGAGGAACTCACACCTGCGACCAATATCTCGCATCTGCGAAACCGCATATGCGGCCCTTCTTCGACAGATGCGAAAACACCAGATACCAGCAAACTTCAGAACCAATATCTCGCATCTGCGGAACCGCATATGCGGCCCTTCTTCGACAGATGCGAAAACACCAGATACCAGCAAACTTCAGAACTTCACCAAGTCTAAAAATCATCCCGATGGCCATCCGAAATTGCCCCAAGCCCCCCGGGACCTCAACCAAAAGTGCCAACCCATCCTAAAACATCATTGAAACTTGCTCCAATCATCAAAACACCACAATTTTACACCAAAACCATCAAATTACATCGGATTCAAGCCTAAGTTCTTCTATAACTTCCGAATTACTCATTTGATCAAAAACCCGACCAAAACACCCCCGAATGATCTGAAATTTTGCACACACATCCAAAATCACCTAAAAAAGCTACAACGACTATCAGAATTCCATTCTGACCCTCGGATCAAAATCTCACCTATCAACCGGAATTCGCTAAAATACTAACTTCGCCAATTCAAGCCTAATTCTATACCGGACCTCCAAAATCAATTCTGATCACACTTCTAAGTCACAAATCATTCCTCGAAGCTAACCAAATCGCCGGAAATCACATCTAAGCCCTCTAACTCATAGGTCAACATCCGGTTGACTTTTCCAAAATAAACCTTCCTTAAAGAGACTAAGTGTCTCATTTCTATCTAAAACCAATCCCATTCAACTCATTCACCCAAGACTCTTATAATACAACATAAGGAAGCAGAAAATAGGGAAAACGGGGTGGTAACTCATGTGACGGCGGGTCGGGTCATCACAACTATTGGCAAAAGAAACAACATACAATATTAGCGCAAAGTCAGTAGATAGCAATCATTCGAAGCATGATAGTCAAGTAGGTCAGCTCTCACTGAATAAGTAGTAAAGAAAAATAGAGTATTAGAAGCATGTATAGGGTCCCACAGTAATAGGTGAGAAAACTCTTCTGAAAAGTTAGGGTTTCTAAGCATCGTCGAGTTTCAAAGATAGTACGAACCCAAAATCAAAGGAATCACATAAAGAAAAGAGATGTTGAAACAAAGGAACTTCAAATCAAGTCAGGTATTCAAACGAGCAGCTTCAAACCCAAAGACATAGGTTTTTCTTTAACAATAGCAAGCTTAACAACAAATAAATCAAACAAACACTAGCAAACAGTTTCAGAAACTCGAATGAACCCAAAGAAATTAGGGTTTTCAATATCAATCAAGTTCAAATATGGTAAACAAGTAAATCAAACAAATAATTAGCAAATAGTCTCAGAAACTTGAAAGAACCCAAAAGAAATTAGGGCTTTTAACATACTAAATTCAGGTAGGAGAACGACAAGAGCAAAACATAATAAAATTAGAAACACGTTAAGATCAGAGAAGATGTTTCAAATAATTTAGAAGAAAAACCCTAATCGAAGAAGATGAAGAGTCTTTTCTGAAAGAAAAATTAAAGAAGCTTCGAGAATGCGTTTAAAAACTCACAGCAAGCATGGATCTAAGGTAAACCTGAAAGAAGTTGAAAAGGTCTTAGAGATTAGGGTTTCAGAAGAACCCAGAAAAGGTGAGAGAGACTTCAAAAGTTACCGATCTAAACATAAGAGTCAAAGGTCTGACTCGAATGGCCATGGATGGCCGGAGAAAGGTCAGAGAAGACCGAAGAAAGCTTATCGAGCAAAGACTGGACCAAGCCCCTTCAGAGTTTGGTCATGAGACCATATAACTAAACACATAGAAGCCATAGAAGGCTGGTACAGGTCTCCGATGACCTCGAAAGGCCGTGGATTAGGGTGGCGGCGGCTAGGGTTTGGGGGTTGTTGTAGAGAGGATTTGGGAGAGAAGAAGAGTTCAAGGGCGGCGGATTGTGAATAATGAATTAGGTTTGGGGGGTCTTTTGGGTTTAATTACGAAAGGGCAGCCGGTGGGCGTTGATCTAAATGATCAACGACTGAGATTTAAAGGGTTAGGTAGGGATCCGGGTATAGGTTAGTCTAACTGGGTTGGGGTCAGGTATGAGTAGGAATTGGGTCAGGGTAAATTGGGTTTAAATTGGGGTAGAATTTAGACCATAATTGAAATAAAATCTGGCTAGATTTTAATTAGATATTTTCCCCGTTTGATTTATAAAAATAATAAAATAATTAATAAATTAAAGGTACTAAAATTATTTATAGCACATAATTAACTATTTAAAAATACCAGACTTAATTTTATGGATATAAAACGTAATTAAATCTAAAAAGGGCTAATATTGCAATTATATGCACTTTAGCTTAAAAATACTAAATAAATTTGTAAAAAACATGTAAAATTTATTTTAGCCATATATTAGCATAAATATAAAATTTCAATAGATGAATTACCAAAGTAATAATTTTAGAAATAATTATTGGTTTTTTATGGATAAAATATAGGGATAAATTGATTTAAAAATCTTTTAAAATTAAGGAAAAATAAGTAAACACTTGGATATAATTATATATGCATATATATGCCATTTTGAGGGTACTTTGCATATAAAATATATTTAAAAAAAATTAGGTATCAATAGCTGCTCCACCTGCACAACGAGCTAGAGGCAGAGATCGGGAGGGTAGGGGTCGCGATAAAGGGGAAGGCTAGTCCAGGTGTTATGCTCTTGTGACTAGGATGGAGGCAGTTGCATTAGACTCAATCATCACAGATATCGGTGTACATAGGTCGTATTGGTTCGGACTTTACAATTACCAAACCAAAACAATTGTATCAGGTTATTAAATCTAAAGACCAAACCAAATCAATAGAACTCGGATTTTTCACTCTCGGATTTTCTCGAATTTTTGGGTTTTTCGCGTTTTTTGCTGGTAAAATCTTGGTAGAAAAAAATATATAAATTGTGCTCAAAATATTTATTTAATTCTAGTAATATACAACTATATAAAGTATTTTCTAAGAAAATAATACAAAATATGAAATGTGTCATGGCATTATCCTAAAATATCCAACAATAAAGATAATAAAATTATGTAATATAAATATTATTAATTAAAAATCCATAATAAAAATAAATATAATCTAAAAGTAATAGGTCGTGATAAAATAAGTAGACTAATATGGGAGTATTAATCACATGACTAAACGCTAAAGAAAAATAAAAATAGGTTATGTATTTTTATCTAAATTATTGCAAAATAAATTATAAACATTCAATACATTTCCGTTCACAGTATTGAATTGAATGTCTTGTTATAGCATTAGTATTGATTTGATATTGGTTTAGGCTTTTATTAGCATTATTTAGTTTAGTAATGTTAATTGCTATAAAACTTATTGGAACATTCAAAAGTTAAGAAATAATACCTTAAAAGATAAAATTATGAAATTTTTTAAGAAATATTTATAAATTACATCACAATAAGTATATTTATATATTAAATTTATCTAAAATTTCTATATATGTAATGTCGGGTTGGGTTGGTTTCGATTTGATATTCTTTAGTTAAAACCAAACCAAACATATTATGGTCGGGTTTTTTTCCACACCAAACCAAATCATAGTCAGGTTTTTTTTCCTGGTTTGACTCGGATTTTTGGGGTGGGGCTGTTTGTCGGTTTCCTTTATACACCCCTAATCGCAAGTATTGTTCCGATTTGTCATAGAGATGCATCAATCTTATTTGATCCAGGCTCCACTTATTCATATGTATCATCTTACTTGGCTCCATATTTGGGCATGATTTCTTGATTTCTCCTATTTATGTGCCTACGCCTATGGGAGATTCCATTGTTGTCGGCCGTGTGTATCTATCGTGTTTAGTTGTTCTTGGTGGTTTTGAGACCAGAGTTGACCTATTATTGCTCATATGGTAGATTTTGATGTTATTTTAGGCATGGAATGGTTGTTACCATATCATACCATTCTTGATTATCACGCTAAAACTAAACATTGACTATGCCAGGTTTGTCGCGGTTGGAGTGGAGGGGTAATTTAGATTATGTTCCTAGCAGCGTGGTGTCTTTCCTTAAGGAAAATCGGATGGCTGGGAAGGGGTGTAATGCATATCTAGCCTTTGTGAGGGATGTCAGTGTTGAAACTCCTACTGTAGAGTCAGTTATGGTAGAGAGGGACTATCCAGATGTTTTCCCGACGAATCTTCCGGGCATGCCGCCCGATCGGGACATCGATTTTGGTATTGACTTATTGCCGGGCACTCAGCCCATTTCTCTTCCACCATATCGTATGGCCCCAGCAGAGTTGAAAGAGTTAAAGGAGAAGTTGAAAGATTTGATTGATAAAGGCTTCATTCGACCTAGTTTGTCACCTCGGGGTGCTTCGGTCTTGTTTGTAAAGAAGAAGGATGGTTCCATGCGCATGTGTATTCATTGTTGGCAGTTGAACAAGGTTACACTGAAGAACATGTATCCATTTCCATGCATTGATGACATATTTGATAAGTTATAGGGTGCTAGAGTGTTCCCAAAGATTGATTTGCGGTCAGGCTTTCATCAGCTAAAGATTCGGGATCCAAATATTTCGAATACTGCTTTCAGGACTCTGTATGGTCATTATGAGTTCCTTGTGATGTCATTTGGGCTGACCAATGCTCCAGCATCATTTATGCACTTGATAAACAGTGTATTTCAGCCTTATCTTAACTCATTCGTTATTATGTTTATTAACGACATCTTGGTGTTCTCCCGGAGATGAGAAGATCATGAGCAACACCTGAGGATCTTGCTCTAGACCTTGAGAGAAAAGAAGTTGTATCGAATTTTAAAAAGTGTGAATTTGAGGCTTGATTTGGTGCATTTTTTGGGTCACTTGGTGTCAAGCGAGGGGATCAAGGTAGATTCGAAAAAGATTAAAGCAGTATAGAGTTGGCCCAGACCGTCTTCAGCTATTGAGATCCGGAGTTTCCTTGGTTTGGCAGGGTATTAATGTCGTATTGTAGAGGGTTTCTCATCTATTGTTGCTCCTATGACTAGATTCACCCGGAATGGTGGACTGGTGAGTGTGAGAAGATTTTTCAAAAACTCAAAACTGCTTTGACTACAACCCTAGTGCTAGTATTGCCTACAGGTTCAGGGTCTTACACTATGTACTGTGATGCGTCACGTGTTGGCCTCGTTGCGGTGTTGATACGAGATTGTAGGGTGATTGCCTACACATCTACAAAGCTGAAGTTACATGAGAAGAATTATCATGTCCACGACCTTGAGTTAGCAGTTATTGTTCATGCCTTGAAGATTTGGAGACACTATTTATACGGTGTCCCTTGTGAGTCTATATCGATCATTGGACTCCACAACATCTGTTCAAATAAGAGGATATTAACTTGCAGTAACGAAGATGGATAAAGTTACTTAAGGACTAGGATATCACCATTTTATATGATCCCGAGAAGGTCAATATGGTGGGTGATGCCTTGAGTTGAAAGGCAGAGAGCTCAGGCAGTTTAGCATATCTACCGACAATAGAGAGGCCATTAGTATTGGATGTTCAGGTTTTGGCCAACCAATTTAGATTGGATATTTCGGAGTAGAGTCGGGTTTTGGCTTGCGTGGTTTCTCCGTCTTCTCTATATGGCCATATCACAGTCAGTATTATGAACCCTATTTGCTTGTCCTCAAGGACATGGTTCATCACGGCAATGCTAAAGAGGATACTATTGGGGTTGATGGTGTGTTGCGAATGCAGGGCTGGCTATGTGTGCCCAATGTGGATGGGTTGCATGAGTTTATTCTTCAGGAGGCCCACAGTTCATAGTACTTCATTCATCTAGGCGCCGCTAAGATATATCAGGACTTCAGATAGCACTATTGGTGGAGGAGGATGAAGAAGGACATAATGTCGTATGTAGCTTGGTGCCTAAATTGTTAGCAGATGAGGTATGAGCATCAGCAGCCAGGTGGGTTGCTTTAGAGGCTTGAGATTCCTAAGTACAATGAGAGCGAGTTACTATAGATTTCATTGTTGGGCTCTCACAGACTTAGAAGAAGTTTGATGCAGTATGGGTGATTGTGGATAGGTTAACCAAGTCGGCTCATTTCATTCCAGTAGTGACTATTTATTCTTCAGAGCAGCTGGCTCAGGTTTATATTCGTTGTCGCGTCCCCTTTTTCTACCGCAGAGAAAAGTTTGGGTTCCGACATTCATGGGGGTAATAAATCATTTCCTTTTAGGATTTGGGTATTTGAAGAGTCGCCACCTAACAGATTATGGTGCGTTAGGGCACCTAGAGCAATTAACTCTTAGACTAGTTTACATTACCAGAGATTTAGGGTAAGGGCTCGAAATAACCTTGAGGGAAAGGTGTTAGGAACCCCTCGCGGTCCGCAACGGTGGGTCCCGGCCTAACTTGTAAATAACAAATAAATAGTTTTAACACATACTTACAAATAAAGGCATGCTTTGACCTTTTAAAGCACATGTATGACTCAAGCAAGGAAAAAGACTTGAACAAGTTGCACATATATAGAGGAAAGTAAAATTTAAACAACGAGAATTGGGAAAGAGGGGTCCTAGGTTGTTTAGCCTATAGGATCACCCCACACAATGCCCGGTAATCACTCATCAATGAAGGGCTACACGTGACATTAGCGCGTAGTCATCATATCCTTACTACCCAATTCCCTCCCCTTGGTCATATCCTAAAGCTTTCTAGCAACCTTGAAAAGTATCCTATGTGTGCACTACCTGTCCCTTCCTTGTGGCCCTGGAGGTATTTGGGACCTCTAATTTTAGGTAGTTCTAGACTATCCTAAGGTATTAAAAGGAGAAAAATCTAGGCGTTAATCAAAAAATAATTAGGACTGCACATAAAGAGTGAACAATTAAAGGCTCATATTTACCTTCACAAGCATAAGAAGTAAGTTCATGTCTCAAACAACAGTTTCAAGTACTTAAGTAAAAAACCTTAGAACATGATATCTAGGTGAGCAGAGATTATACAACATTGAATTAAAACAAAGTGTCAAAGACCTATTTAGCTTGCCTACTGATTTTAGACATGTTAAATGTGAGGAATCTCAAATAACAAAGCGCAGTTTTACAGTTGTAGGATTTTTAATCGCCCTATAGGCTTGCCTAAGCGCATAATAGTGACGTCCGAAGAGCATGATATCTATATTGATTAGGAATGCAGTAAAACCATGAACAATTTTAAACGGACAACTTGAGATCCTATAGACATATTTTCTAGCGGTATTAATTTTAAGGCAGTGTTTGAAAACTTATTAAAGAAGCGGACAAATTAATTAACTAAACCAATTCAAAATATATAAACATGAATTAAACTGACTTTCTAACTGAGTATGAGGTAAAATAAACAACATTCATTTGACCAAAGTGAAACCCCTATAGGCATGATTTCTATAGAGCTGGTTTTAACCCTATAGGCGTGATCTCTATTATTAAAGCCATTTTAGATCCTATAGGTATAGTTTCTAATTGTGTGGAAGTAAAGCAAACATAACAAACACATTTAAATCAGCATGGACCCTATAGGCATGGTATCAACCCAATTTACCCAATATATATAACTACCCTTCTCTTTTTTCACTAATCAACCCACTGTTTGTTTACAATAATTATTACAGACCAATGAATTAAATGAAAAATTTACATAAATAGAACATAAATTAATCTATAGGGAGCCTGCAGTAGGCCCAAATGACTCCCAAGCCTCCAATAGCCTCAAATGCCCAAAGTTACATAGCCAAATTCGTGTCTAGGTGTGTCAGGGTTCCCTAAGGACCTCAAGGATCATGGGCAGTGCTCATACCTAGATCTTTTCTCAAATAATAACTGGTTTAGGTGCAGTGTGGAAAGGCTACCTCTGACATGCCAGAGTTTAGAGAGATATCAAGGATTTCAAGGCAGTACACATATCAGAGGGGCAAAACCTAGTATTCTAAGAGTAAAGTGATAGTGCTTGACATAGTTTTGAAAAGGTTTTGAAAAATAGTACAGAGATGGCTTTAGGAGTGAAAAGATTTTAAGAAATAAGAAATAGTTTGGTGGTAAAAGACAGTTTGAGAAGAGTACCAAAACTCTTTTGAAAACATCAGACAATCAATTGGTCATAAAACATCCAGATTCAGAAACACTCAATAAACAGATCTCACATGGGGTAAAGGGATTGGGGCACAGAAGAGTCACATTGGGGGTACATGGATAGGGTATAGAGGACACATATAGTCAACAAACTGCATAAAATACCTAGGGTCTTAGAGACATAGTAGGCTAGTTACGGATAGTAAATAGTTACAACATAGACCACAATTGCAATACAGAAAGCCTGACATGTCTTGAACAGGATTAAGGATTAAGTCAGGGTCGATCACATACATCAAATAGCCAACAGATCACATAATTAGGAGATTGAACAGATATTCATAAACAAACTGGTTAAGTATCAAATAACTAGGTGAAATGTAGATATGTTAATCAAACATTGAGCAGGATAGACTTTAGACATGCTAGGCAAAAAAGTAAGCAGGAATACAAGTCGGATTCATAGCTGATGAACTAGTACAGGAATGAAATGCGTAAGGTTTGGATTTTAAAATTTCACTAGAGACATGCCAGTTGAAGAAAAGAATGCAGAATATAAAGCAGATGTAGCTCCAATATATAGCCTTGGCTTTCGGCTGGCTAGACCACTGAATATCACAAGTAGCAGAGAAAAAGAGAGATTTAGAGTGTAAGTGTGCTTTTGTGAACTAATTGTTCATTGTTAGAAGTGAAAATATGAGGGAGTTTATATAGTAATAAAAAGGTGAGCAAAATAAGGCAAGGGATAAATTAAGTAGCAATTAGAGAAATTTAGGGAATCAATCATATGTAAAAATCAGTAAGTCTTCACTTTAATCAAGGGATAATCAATGGTAAAAGCAGGACAGATACTTAAGGAAAGAAATCGAGTACATAGTAGGTAATTAGGGGTGAATGCACAAGGGTTTCAATTAAGGAAACAATCAGTAAGAATCAACAAAATGATAAATAAATCATGGAAAAATTAATTAACGCAAATAGTCCAATTAAACTGAGTAGAGAGGTAAGAATCAAAAGTTTTGTTAAGAAAAAGTGTTCGAATCAAACCGGGAAATAAGGACTTCAGAATAATCAAGGATTCAATCAAAGAGAAAATCATGTAAAGAGTCAGCAAGTTTAGCACATAAAATAAGGTAAAAAATGAATAGTCAGGAATCGACTCATAATTTTAACACAACAAATAGTTAAATCAACACTTATTCAAGGAGAAAGATATAAGTCTTATCATGAATAGTCAGGATGAACACAAACATATAGAATCAGTGAAATGTTGAACTAAGAAATCCAGTAGAGGCATATTAGGACAAGAAAACCATGAGACATTCAAATGGATAAAGAGAAATCACAATAACCAAGGCAATAACACAATCAGTACACTAGTACTCAGAAACCAAACAAATAATGTCAAAAAATTAGGGTTTTCAGTACAAGCGGGTTAAGGTTGTAGAAAACTTACAAAATCAGTCAAAACACATAAGAAACAGAAGATCAAATACTCAAAAATCATCAAACATTTTGGAAAAGAAATCTCTAAAAACCCTAGTTGAGGAAAAATGAAAAAATCATTTGAAAATTACACGATTCTTGTAAAGAATCACAAGGTTATTGTAAAACTCATACGAAACAAGTCTAAATCATCTCAGATCTGTATAGATCTAAGAGGTTTAGAAGAAAGAAATTAGGGTTTCGAGGAAAATAATACAGAGGTGAAGAAACATGCTTAGAAACCCAAAGATCATAGTCGATGTACGACGATCTTACTCGGAATCACACTGGAATAGCCTGAAACAAGCGAGGAAGGGGCCATAGATGCAAGCTAACTAACATTGGTCCCTTGAGGACCCTGGAGATGACAATACCAACGTGAGAGAGGCTAATAGATGCTTGGGGGTGGTGAGAAACCACCATAGATAGCCATAGATGAGTGATGGTGAGGTCCAATTAGGGTTAGGTTTGAGAGCATTTGAGAGAGGAAAGGGATTTCAGGGAGGCGAACGGTGGGAAATGAAAGGGTTTGGGGGGAGGGGGGTCATTTGGTTTTTTTTAGGTTAGGGATGTTTGTGGCCGTTGATCTCTATGATCAACTGATGAGATTGAAAGGGTTTTGGGGCCGGATGGGGTATTAGGGTTTGGCTGGGTAAATTTAAATTGGGATTGGGCTGGTACTGGGTTGAATTAAGACTAGAATTAAAATAAAAAATAGGCCAGATTTTAATTACCCACTTTTAATAGCTACATAATTTATAAAAATAGTAAATGAGTTCCAAAAAATATTTTCATGCACTAAAATTATTTTAAATAGTTACTTAACATTTCAAAAATATAAAAGACCATTTTATGCATCAGTAATTATGCATTAATATGGGCTATTACTGCAAAGATGTGCAATTTAGACTAAAAACGTAAATATAATTACAAAAAATGCACTAAATATATTTAAACACTATGTTGGCATAAATAAAAAATTTAGATGACTAAATCATCACAAAATTAATTTGGAGGATAATTATTGTATATTTTATAAATAAAAGAGAAGAAATAAATTGATTTGGAGCGTTTAAAAATTATAGAAAAATTATAAAAACGTTTATGCAAGCTTATGATTGCATATGTGCTGTTTTGAAAGTATATATATGTAAAAGAAAATATGAGGAAAAATTGGGTATCAACATTCACGAGATTGTCCAACTTCATGGCGTGCCGGTATCCATCATCTTTGACCGGGTACGCAGTTTACATCATGATTCTGGAAGGCCATACAACATGAGTTGGGCACATGTGTTGAGTTGAGTACAACATTCTCCTTCAGATGGACGGATAGTCCTAACTCACCATTCATATGTTGGAGGATATACTTCGTGCCTGTGTTATGGAGTTCGGGGGTTCTTGGGATCAATTATTTCCGCTTGCAAAGTTTTCCTACAACAATAGCTACCAATCGAGTATTCACATGGCTTCGTATGAGGCATTGTATGGGAGGCGGTGCCATTCTCCGATGGGTTAGTTTGAGCCGGGAGAGGCTAGGCTATTGGGTACTGGCTTGGTTTAGGATGCTTTGGAAAAGGTTAAGTTGATTCAAGATTGACTTCGTACAGCCCAATCTAGGCAAAATACTTATGCGAATCGAAAGGTTTGCAAGGTTGTGTTCATGATTGGAGAGTGAGTCTTGCTCCGGGTTTCGCCCATGAAGGGTGTTATGAGGTTCAGGAAGAAGGGAGAATTAAGCCCTATATATATCAGACCTTTTGAGATTCTTGAGAGGATTGGTGAGGTGGCTTACAAGCTTGCATTCCCATCTAGTCTAGCTGCAGTTCATTTAGTATTCCATGTTTTTATGCTCTGAAAGTACCATGGTGATCGGTCCCATGTGTTAGATTTTAGCTCAGTCCAATTGGACAAGGATTTGTCTTATGTTAAGGATCTGGTGGTCATTTTGGACATGCAGATCCGAAAGTTGAGGTCGAAGAGCATTACGTTAGTGAAGGTTTAGTGGAGAGGTCAACCAGTAGAGGAGGCGACTCGGGAGAGCGATCATGATATGCGTAGTTGTTATCCTCATATTTTCACCATTTCAGATATGTCTCTATACTCGTTCGAGGACCAATATTTGTTTTAAGAGGGGGAGGATGTAATGACTCGACCGGTAATTTTGACTCTTTTAGCCTCGATCCCCTATATATTTCCTCCTCTTTGTTGTATCATGGTTATGTGACTTGCCGAGGTGTTTGATATCGGTTTCGGAGTGAAATAGGACACATAGTCCCTAAGTTGGAAGGTTAAGCTGAAAGAAATAACAGTAGGCTAAATTTTGTGTAAATTACTAGGAATGGAGTTTTGACAGTTCCAATAGCTTCGTATAGTGATTTTGGACTTAGGATCGGGTCCAGATATTGATTTGGAGGTTCGTAGGTCATTTTCGGCTTGAATGGGCAAAAGTTAGAAAATTGAAGGTTTGAAAGGTTGAGAAGTTTGTCCGGGAATTGACTTTATTGATATTAGGGTTGGATACCAATTCTGGAAGTTGGAATAGGTCTGTCATCTCATTTAGTATTTGTGTGCAAAATTTGAGGTCAATCGGAGTTGATTTCGTATGATTTGGCATTAGCTTTGGAAGTGGGAAGTTCATATTTTTATAGGCTTGAATTGGGGTGCGATTCATTGAATCGACGTTGTTTGATGTGATTTTTAGCCTTGAGTAGGACCGTTATGTGATTTGGAACTTTTTGGTATATTCAAATAGGGCCCCGAAGGCCTCGAGTGTGATTCAGATTGAATCTGGAACAATTTTGGTCTTAGGGGATTGCTGAACCATTATTGTGACTGATGCACAGGTGTGGTGTCGTAAGAGAGGCCCTTAAGCCACAGAAGCAAAATTTGTCATGCCTAGATGGGACCAAAGATACGGTCATTTAAGCAGGAGCGATATTAATGGTACGAGAGAAGCACCGTAGAAACGGAAAGGGTTAGCCAACCCTGGGATCGCAGAAGCGAAGATCTTCCCCAGGCACACCTTCGCATGTGCGCGAGTTTTTTCTGCTGAATCAAAATTCCATGAATTTAGTAGGAACCGCACCTGCGATGGGTTTCCGCAGGTGCAGCTTCGCAGGTGCGACTAAGAAACAGCAGATGCGGAATCACTAGGCAGAAAATGCTTAGTTTGAGGGTTTGAATTCATTATTCATTTTTGGAACTAGAGAGCTCGGTTTGCGGCGATTTTTTGAGATATTTTCAATAAATTCATTAGTGTAATAGATTCTAACTTGGTTTTCGTTATATTACACGAATACATTGTTATGTTTTAATCATTTAATTAGTGATTTGAGTTGGAAATTTTAGGAAAAATTGTGAAAACTTCTTAGGCTAAATTTTAGGTATTTGAAAGGCGATTTGTAGTCGGATTTAAGTAATTCTTATATGGTTTGACTCGTTATCGAGTGGGTGTTTAAATTTCATAATTTTAATCGGGTTTTGAGTACTACCTGGGATTGACTTTTTGAGTTGACTTTTTAATTTTCATTAAATCTCCTAACCTTATTGTTCAAAATAGTCTCCTATAGTTTACATTTATGGTATGAAATTTTTTTGGCCAGATTCGAGCCATTTGGAGTTGGATAATCGAGGAAAATGCTTATAAGTGGATTGAGTAGAATGTTTTGAGGTAATTGTCTTGCCTAACTTTGTAGGGGTTTTAGGAGCCCAGTTGCATTTGACTGTAAATCAGTAAACCAATTTAAAGTCCAGGCCTAGCGATAAAATATGGCCTGGACTCTTATACACAACAATATGAAATTGATTTGCTAACAAGTAATATTAGGATGAAAAAACCAAAAATAGAGAATGTAGTATACTTTAAGGTGAACCTTAAATAAAACGGAGATGAGCCTCACTAAATCACAAATACTTAATTGTGGGGCCCTCAAATAAATCTCAACATAAAAACTCTAGATTCGGAAGGACCGTTTAGCAGATTTCACGGTCTTTTCCCAAAGTTAATAAAGACGTAGATACTTTAGGCGCGATTAATTATATTACATTCCTAACACGGGTGCACATTTATGTGACCCAAATCCAAATCCCGGTAAAGTTGAAATGCACTAAAGTCACAGGCGTACTGGTACAGTGTGACTTGAAATGCGTTTTCACGACGTCGCAATTCTTAAAAATGACAAAGTGGGACATTAATAATGCATAAAAATGAAGCATATAAAAATCGGATAAAAACAAAAA
>MU762308.1:17550-27779 GCA_026770625.1 Nicotiana glauca | reverse complement strand
GTGGTCCGGCGATGCTAGGCTGGTGGCGGCGATGGTTCGAAGAAGATGAAGAGAGGGCAGCCATGGCTATGAAGC
This sequence comes from Nicotiana glauca, assembly GCA_026770625.1. Lineage (NCBI taxonomy): Eukaryota > Viridiplantae > Streptophyta > Magnoliopsida > Solanales > Solanaceae > Nicotiana > Nicotiana glauca. Next base: position 27,704 of record MU762308.1, on the reverse strand, counting down.
TTGGAGAAGAAGAAGAGAGAGTAGGAGAATAAGATGGAGGCTTGTGTGTTTTTGTTGTGTTTTAGGTTTAGGGTTATGTGTCTTGAATAGTAAGAATAGGAGACGGGTCATGGGTCATGGGTCATGGGTCATGGGTTTGAGTTATGGGGTTTTGGGTTGGGTAAAATAGGTTTGGGCCTAGATTTAAAATTTAGGAAGAGGCCTAGTTCCGAATTTGTCTTCTCTATTTTTTTTAATTTTTTTTATTACGAATTAATAAAAAAAATGCTAAGATTAAATTATAAAAACCAAAATTATCTTAAAAACACTAATTAACTCCTAATAATAATTATCACGCAAAATTAAACGTCAATTAAAATAAAATCGCATAATTTGGACATTAAATGCTAAAAATGCAAAAATACATATTTTTTTGTGATTTTATATTTTTTGTAAAACAAACTTAATTACTCTTAAACGTAGAATTATATCCTAGATGAAAAAGTGACATATTTTGTATTTTATATTAATTTAACAAACAAATATGTACAGACAAATGCAAACAATTATAAAAAATGTCGCGAAAAATCTAAAAATTGCACACACAGAAAAAATTATATTATTTTGAATTTTTGGGAGTATTTCTTTTATAGGGCAAAAATCACGTGCTCATAGCTGGGTGGCAAAGTAAGCATATAGGCCACCTCCCTAATCCTCCTGGGAACCTCAAAAGGCCCGATGAACCGCGGACTCAACTTCCCTTTCTTTCCAAATCTCATAACGCCCTTCATGGGCGAAACGTTCAACAAGACCTTCTCGCCCACCATATAAGATACATCTTGAACCTTCCTGTCCGCATAACTCTTCTGATGGTCTAAATAAAAAAATAATACTTTCATAACATTTTGAATTAAAAAGAAAAGAAAAACGACGAAAATGAAATAGATTTGAAAAAATAAGAAATTACATGTGGTAGTGGGTATATCTCACCGCTTGCCAAATGTTTGGTTCTCTACACCACGTCTACACTTGTGGTGACATTTATTCCCCTTTAAAAAGGTTTTGGGGTTAATAGGACTTCCGAAAAAGTAAGGTGTGTCGTAGCAACTTCGGATATAGTTTAGGGGGGCATAATATATTATATCTTTTAGTAACTTGTTTTTTTAAAAAGTTTTATTTTATTACTCAAGTATATTGTTTAAATCATAATATTTACTTGATTTATAATAATTGTGTACTCATGAATATGGGGTACATGCGCAAAGCGCGTATCTAAAACTAGTACTATATTATAAGTGTGAAACCACAAAATAAGAGTTAATTTACTAAAATATTCATATAAAACTAAATGAACTTTTCGATGAAACGGTTTTCCACTAGAAACTTTGTTTGCTTGCATTTTTTTCTTCAATTTTAGTGGAAATCATCTCGCATTTATTATAATATTTTTAAAATATTTAATTTGTACTAATAAGCATAGAATATACGTGCAACGCAATTGTTTAAAATCTAGTATATATATATATATATAAATATATATATAAAAGTTGTATAGATAATTTTTTTCAGTGAAAAATTAAAATATGGTAGTACAGTATAATGAAAATAATATGTCTGATTTTTTTTTAAAGTTTGGGGAAAACTTTCCGTTCCCGCTCAAAAATACATCATTTTGTGTTTCTTCGGTGACCGTTGAATGTGATTTTAAGTAGATCTCTGTGACTCTTACGTCAATCCTTGTGATCATTAATCCACCAATCCGTGAGCTTCTAGTGCCCTATATATATACACGTATCATTTGAATTTCCCACTCATCAGTTCAATCAAATCAATCAATCACAAAAGGAAAATGGGTAGGAGAAATCGTCATCCTAACCAGTGAAGCCCCAATTTTGGGTAAAATGGCCGAAGGAGAAACCAGTGAAGCCCCAAAGGAAGAAGTCAGTCCCAAGTCAGCCTCTGAAGGAGTCACTCTCGATGCTGAACACCTCGGTCCGTATGAAAAAGCAGTCCGCCGAGCTTCCGATCAACTTACTCCGTCCATGCATTTAGAGGAGGTTGAAGGTTGCTTCAAAATAATGAGTAAGGTGATAATTAAGAACCCTGTTCATGTTCGTACTTTTTGCCAAATCTCCGAAAATATTGGGGGATTTAAAGGCAACATAAGGGTTTTTTGCAAGGATTCCAAGATCAAGAAGGAGATGAAGGAGACTTTGGAAGCATATGGAATCAAAGTTACCAAGAAATAATAGTCTTGTTCGTTTGTTATTTGAATTCCGTTTCTCTTTATATAGGAAAATAGGAAAACTAGGCATTGAAGTACATTCTCAGCTAAAGTCTCTAAGTAACTGATTCACAATTGTTTTTCTGTACCACATGGTAACAGTTAGATTGATCTAACCATTTATGCAAATTGATGAATTTCCATTTTCATTGCCTTTCTGTATGCTAGTACCTACGAAAATGCATTTTAATGTTTATTTTATGCCACGATTTAGAACTTAGATTGATGCACTTCTCACGATTTATGTAAATTAATCTCTTTCTGAAGTATAAGTTTCAAATATGCTAAATAGTGTAGTATGTTTTAGAGATTGTTCAGAAACTTTTTACTTGCTGAAAGAATCATGCCCTTTAATAATTGTTCACCAATTTCATTTTTTAATGCTACCACCTAGGCACCTACTCATCCGTGCACCATATCCGTATGTCGTAACTACATTATAGCTTACATAATAATCACGTTTACTTTTCTCTCACTTGTCCTCCACATGTATGTTGAGGATGCATGGGACATGGCAGCAAAAATCTGCCATTCCCAGCTTCCAACTCCAGTTGAGGATCCTAATACGGAATTTTAGGTGAGCATAATGATTTACTGGCCGTTTGATATGTATGCTTAGAGTCCCAAAGCCTCAGCAATATAATACATAGAGATTAAATGTTGTCTTGTGTTTTGTATGCCTTCAGCCTAGCCCGTTCTTCACGGAGCAGTTGAAAGCTTTTGAAGTATGGCTTGACCATGGATCAAAAGAAAAAAAAGCCACCGGAGCAGTTGCCAATAGTGCTACAGGTAGGAAATTCCTGATGGTCCATATCAATTAATGGACCTTCGTTTGGTTTTTCTGGCCTTTTTGTGGTGACTGTAACTCTGTAAGTTAGTTTCCTGGATGTAGGTTGTATCAGTCTCACATCTCCTGTCAATTCCTGTTTCTTTAATAGTTTGATGAAAAGTTGGGGCAAAATACTGGATATACCATACCATTCAGCAGTCAAATTCATAAACCATTTAGTCAACAATTTTTGTTGTTCCCTACTTATCAAGGAAACCAACAAATTGTACTATATGTTGTTCCCGACCTGATAAAAGCATTGATTCTTCTCTCTTCTGCTTTTGGCTGAAATGGTTTGTTAGGAAAATAGGTAGCTACATATCACGCTAAAGATTTAACATTCCTGAATTTTCTTAGGAATTTTAAGAGAAAAATGTGACATGATGATGCTTTCCATGTTGCTGAGGAATGCTTGAACTGTCTCTTGGTCGAGATGTGGGAATGGTTAAACTTTTTTCGCATTGTCATTCCAAGGCTGCCTAATATTGGTTTAATTTTCTTACACATCGAACTTGTGTTATTCATTTCTTTTGAGGGTTCCTTTCTAGTCCAATGGATCCTGAGAAGGCTAGCCGAACTATATCTATCAATGTCCAGTAGATTAGTGCACTTTTTATGGTTTTGGGAATCTTGTATTTAGAAGCAAATCATCCTGAGGAAGTTATTACAGTTAGTGATTGCGGGAAAAGATATTAGTGGTATGTATTTGTTGAGGTAAAAGAAATGCATTATATATATTGCTGTGCAGAATGTTCAGCTGGTACAGTTTGCTGGTTGACTAAAGCTTTTCTACTTGAATTATGAAGTAGGTAGGAGTTACTTGATGTTTATCCTTATGACACTAAAGATATATACAGAAACAGGAAAACATAGTTCCCTCAAATATGAGCTGCTAGTTGTCTTTATTATTTTTTGGTTGTTATGTCAGGTTTCGTTACATTCTGTGGTTTTTTTACCTCCGTGCATTTTTCTCTTGCATTACACTATAACCAATCAAATCTTTTTATTAGGTATTGCTTAGTCAATGCCATATATAAGCTTGATACGGGACCTTGGGCTGCACTTATGAACTGGCTTCACATTTTGTGTAATTGGTTGTCGCATCGGCTTCACAACTAATAGTATTAAAGTCAACTGTTTCCTTTCTCCTAGGCCTTATGTTCTAAAGCACCTCTCCACAACTTAGGCAAATTCTTGTCCTCATCTGGATGAATATCCTTCCACTCGATAAAATATGATTTTGCTGTAACTCATCACCTCTGTTATTCAATTATTTCATTTCCTGTGTATATCATCTTTGTTTATATTTTTCCTATACAAAATCCTTCCCTCTCTTGTGTTATTAGTGCTATCAAAAGAAACATGTACACAAACTTTGGCTGCACGTCAACACCTGTTGGACCTCGTTGACTCCAGCTCTGACTTGTTGTTTTTTCCTTTTCTTAATTTATTTTACTCTTGGGACACTTCGCCACTCGATTAGAGACCAATATGACATTACTCCGTAACTTCTTCTCTTATTTAAACTTCTAAACTTCTTTTTGTTGGTGTACAAAGCAGAAATCTGAAATAATTGAGAGGTACTTTTCTGTGATGTTAAACCTGAAATCTCCAGCCGTTTTTATTGAACCAAGTGCTAATTGAAAAGCAAGAGGTGGATATCTCACAACAACTTTCAAACAGTTAAGTTTGTTGGTTTATGTTTTTTCCATATTTGAAACTTCTTTTAATGGTTTTATCCTTTTTTATTCCGAGTTTACCCAAAATCTCGTGATTCTAATTTTGAAATCTGTTACACTGATGGAGTATGTCCTCTATGATGGCACTTGTTCTTTATTGGTAAATAGACATTCTATTACCAAGTAAACATTATGTACTGGCACTTGTTCTTTTCTGTTTTTGGAAGTTATGATATTTTTAAGCTGTCTTTTTAAGTTCTGTTATTAGTAAACTCTAAATAAGTAAAAGTGGTGTCATGCAAAACTTACCAAATTTCTGTCTCTGTTCGTCTTAGGTTGTTATCTGTACTGATACAGTTTCCTGTAAGATTATTTGAAATACTAATTTTGTATTAATTAGATGATTCTTTTCTTTTGAGTCAACAGTCTTGCCAGGTTGACTCCGTAAAGGATGGAGGGCATGTGTAAGATTTCTCTATAGTGTGGAGATTCGGCTGCAATCTCTTTGGCAGTCATTGTTGATGGTGACAGACGGGGTAAGGAGGCCTGTATCGAAGCGGGCCTTATACATGTCTGCTTGAAGCATCCTCAGAAATGAACCCCTAATGATGGGCAAACTGAACCACTTTTCTTCAGTGGCTGTGCCTTTGTCTGGGAGAATTTCACAGAGGCACAAGTACTAGGTTTGCAAGCAGATGAACCAACAATATATGCGCCTCTTCTGTCTGAACCCCAACCTGAGGTTCGTTCATTAATTTTATGTTGAGTGGTTGCAACTGGGTCCTCTATTTAATGTTCAGATTTTGACTATTAAGTTAAAAATTTATTGTTTCGGGTCCATGTTTTGCACTGGTGACTTCACTTGTTGTGAATTTGACTCATCTAGGGATGGTGTTGGAGGGGATGAAGACTGCTGTGATGAGAAAGTTTAGGGCTGAAATCGCTATAATTTATAGCCTTCTAAGTGTTGCTTCTGTAGGAAGCCTTTGGTTCGAGCAGAGGTTGTTGTAGGTATACCTTTGCTGAATCTTCTTGTGAAGACTGTTCTCTTTGATACACTTACCCAACTATTTGATCTCTCTTTACTAAAAGAAAGAATATTGTTTGTTGCAGTATTATTTAAGTATTTGGCTGTAGCAACCCACCATTACAGTTCTATATGATGAGATTCCTTACGCATGTTGTCCCTATGCCGAAGATATCATTCTTTACTGTCATGTCACTTCTTTGTTCAAAATCTATGATTTGCTTCAAAATAGGAGAAAGGATAAGAAAAACAGTGATATACATGCATGCTGGAATGGTGAAATTTTTCTGTGGGTGCTCTATTGTATTCTTAGTGGTTCAGCATGAAAGTTGCTTTCATCCATGCTTGTGTGAGTTCTGATTCTTGGATGCAAGTATCTGCTGTCTTACAGTCATTTCCAGTTCTCTAATTTCCCCTCATTAGTCTTTCTTGATCTTGTGACTGTACATCCGATAATATTGTGGGTCTTTAGTGTAATCACATCAGTAGGATCCTTGGTTTCATGTTCTTGCCACCTTTAGCAGCTTTGGCACGTTTTGCCTTTGGGTGTAACAAGCACCTGAAGTTGGTTGCTGCTGCATATTGGAAGCCTCTGGCTAATTGCTTGCCTTCTTTCACAGTCAAGATTTCAGGTAGTGTGTATACAACCCCGAGCCATTGTATTCCACATGGAAGTAGAGTTCCGTCTCTGTTGTCCCTTTTTTAGAGTGGGGCTAACAGTCAGTGCATATCTCGCGATGGGAGAGCCTCGACAAGTAGCCCCCTCGCAACACCTGGCATCATGCATGGATCTACCTTATCTAATGATTCCACTCAACATTCTGATTCCTGAATCTTGAGTGATGCTGTTACGAGTGGTTTTATAAATCATACAAGACCGAGGCCTCTAAACAATGCACTATATTCTCACCACGTATTGCAGGTCTTGGCCGGAGAGTCATTTCCATTTTTGGGATTGAACAGGTTGTTGCCAAATCTTTTAAGCCAACTGGTGAAACCACAACAGCTCCAAACACTGGTTATACTGGATTTGCTCGATATTCCTCTTGATTTGACATGAATGGAGGTAATTTTAGGTTTTTATGGAGATTATGGTCCATATCCTTTTTGATTGATGCGATTATGGTCCATGTTATTAAAATTATCTGCAACAGTGGTCCATAAACTTATCATCTGTTTAACGACTCATTTTATACATTTTTCTTAAAATATTCTTTGTGAAATGACCCTGGCCTCGTTTAATACCCTTTTCTCAATAAACTGTTGTTACAGGACATTTACCTCTGACGTTTAGTATCAGGTGGCCTCTCCCTTTTACTTTTTGTGTGATAAGCTTCTCTGGTACGTCCAAATTCAAATATTTCATTTTTGAGATGTGAGATGTGCATTCAGGCTTTAATTTTTCATTTTTAGTTTCTAGTGAGCCCCCATTGATACTGATTTTGCTCTGTTTAGCTTAAAGCGCCTTATCCCTTCTATGAAATTGGTTGAATACTTTAACAATATTTTAAACTGAAGTGGAAGGATGAAGGATTAAAAAAAGGGGAAGTAAATAAAAAGGTTGTGGTTATTACCTTCCTTGGAAGCCGATTTATCATACGTTTTGAAAGTTGTATATAGTCATTGAGCCCAAATCGGCCGGGAGATGGAACCATTGTTCAGTTGAGAAAGAGTAATTGACTGCTTATTAAAGTAAACAAGCCCTTTATATGCTGCAATAGTATGTTTGCAGGGAGGCCAGGAGATGGACACTGGTCTGCGTTTAGTTAGCAATCTGAGAGTTAGTTTTGGTGGTAGGGACAGGCAAAATAATGCGGTTCGCTTGGAATTTGTAGAGGCTAGGTTATGGTCATGATATGTTAATGTACTAATTCATCATCCTTTGCTCATGTTTCAAGGCTTGGTCGAATTATTTTCAAAGGAGTAATCATTAAGGATTTCTTATGGACATGCAAAGTTTGAAGTAATTCAAGAGGTCATGAAAACCAAATCCCAAGTCAAACTTGTCCAAGAAAGCACACAAAAGGAGAGGCAGCTGCAGGAGCAACGGCTCCACAATTTGTGACCATGGGCATGTTTTTAAAACGGCTCCAGGAAGCGTCTCCATTCTATTTTTCCTTTTCTCGCCTAATTGTATATATTTTAGGATAATATTAGTTATCCTTTAGCCCTAATATAAATATCTCTGTTTAGATTGTTTTGATAAAGACATTGATGAACTCCTTTGTAAGTGTACTGTGAATAGAATCCATTGTTGATTACTATATAATTGGTTCATCTAATAGCTAACTGAGTGGATGCTTGTTTTTAAGTGTTCTCTCTTCTAAATCTCTATCTTTACTTCCGTATTTGTGATCAATCCTATGTAGAGGAGTGGGCGTTGTACGCCAATCAAGTGCAAGGCCTAGGATCAAAACCCATTTTACTCATATTAGTGCAACCTAAATTTCCTTTCCCCCCTTTGCTCTACTTGTTACCTCTTTTTTCTTCTTTATTTCATCTTTGTATTTTCTCTCCATGTACAATTATTTATTTGAATTAGAATATATATACTTTTCTCTGTTTCTTTTTTTACATCTTAAAATATCTATTTGAATATGCTTTTAATCATTTTCCATTTTTATCTAGTTAATATTTCTTCCTTTATTTCAACTGAAGAATCAAGCATTTTAGTTGGTTATCGCGTGTTTAATTATGCTCGAAAAATAACTTGTAAAGCTAACCAAATTAATTCAAAACAGATCGAACCGCTCAGATGTATACTCTAAACCTCCTTATTATGTGGTATTTGATTCGGCACAAATAAGAAAAAGAATATTTTGAAACTTGTTGTCTAAAATAAACCATAAATATTTGTATGGCTGTAGTCATTTCATTAAAGGTAAATTAGGACTTTTAAAGTTAAATTGTTTCTAAAATAAGGAAGTATGATATTCTTTTTAGGACAGACTAAAAAGGAAAGTATGACACATAAATTAGGACTAAATGAGTACTAAATTTACATAAAATATAATGGCAACCATAGCCATCAAATTCCGGATAAACCTATAAACTCCTACTCATATTAAGTTATCTATTTCCTCCCATATTTGGAGTGGTAAGTAAGGCTTATGATGGGATCAAAACTATTGACTCTCCTGCTGTCTTAGGAAGATTCTTATTTGGTTGTTTAGAAACCTTAGGAATTAGTAATGTTTTAACTAACGAACGATCATTTGCATGCTTGTTGTCACATGAATCATAATGTGATCAAACTGGGCAAATGTACTCTTGATCAAAAGAGAGAAAAGAAGAAGCCTGAACAAGAGCTCAATTAGTGGCGAAGCCAGGAATTTCTATTAGAGTGTTTAAATTTGAAAAATGTAAAAATAACTCCCCCGCGAAGGGTGTTCAATATATATTATTTACCTCTAAAACATAATATTTTAACTCTCTATAAATATATATATATATATATATAATGTAATTTTTTGACGAATGGTGGTCAATTGACCGCCTTCAAGTAAATATAGCTTCGCCCCTGGGCCCAATGTGTAACGACCCGACCGGTCGTTTTGAGTACTGGCGCTCCGTTCAGCAGTCGGAGGCCATGAACAGCTTCATTTCAGGTATTATGACTTGTAAGCGTGGTCAGAATTTGATTTCGGGAAATTCGGAGTTGATTTGGGAAGAGAATTCTCATTTCGGAAGCTTAAAGTTGAAAGAATGAACTAGGATTGGAATTTTTAGTAAACGATCTCGGAATCGGGATCTGGAAGTCTCAGTAGGTTCGTATGATGATTTCGGACTTGGGCGTATGCCCGGATCGGGTTTTGGATAAACCGGGAGCGTTTTGGCGCCTATTGTGGAAGTGAGCATTTTAGAAGAAATTTTATAAGTTTGGTTTGAAGTGCATATTGGTGTTATCAACATCCGTTTGGAATTCCAAAACTGTGAATAGCTCCTTATAGTGATTCTGAAGTTGGGGGCACGATCGGAAGTGAATTCGGAGGTCCGTGGACCATTTTGAAGCCATTTGGCCAAAGATAGAAATTTGAAGGTTTTTGAAGAGTTTGACCGGGGGGTTGACTTTTTGATATCGGGGTCGGAATCAACTTCCGAAAGTTGGAGTAGGTCCGTAATGTCAAATATGACTTGTGTGCAAAATTTAAAGTCAATCTGACGTGATTTGATAGGTTTCGGCATCGGAAATAGAAGTTGGAAATTTTAAAGTTCATAAACTTGAATTTGGGGTGTAATTCGTAATTTTAGCATTGTTTGATGTGATTCGAAGCCTCGAGCAAGTCCGGAATGTGTTTTGGGATTGGTTGGTATGTTTGGTTGGGGTCCCGGGGGCCTCGGGTGGATTCCGGGTGG
>MU762300.1:0-15621 GCA_026770625.1 Nicotiana glauca | reverse complement strand
GGACCGTTTAGCGAATTTCACGGTCTTTCCCAAAGTTAATAAGACGTAGATATTTTAGGCGCGATTTTAATATACTTTCTCAAGTACGGGTGCACATTTATGTGACTTAAATCTTACTCTCAACGAAGTCGAAATGTATTTAAAGCCACAGGCGTACTGGTACGGTGTGGTTTAAAAATGCATTTTCACGGCGTTGCAATTCCTTAAAATTGATAAAGCGGAATATTAATAATACACATAAATTGGAATATATAAAGAAATCAGATAAAAGCAAATACAACAGTTGAGCGACCGTGCTAAAACCACGAAATTCGGGAGTGCCTAACACCTTCTCCCGTATTAACAGAATTTCTTATCCGGATTTTTAGTTCGCAGACTGTAACAGAGTCAAACTTTCCTCGGTTCAGGATTAAACCAGTGACTTGGGACACCATTATATTCTCAAGTGGCGACTCTGAAAAATTTAAATAACTAATCCCGTTCCGACTGTCCTTAAATTGGAAAAACTCCTCTATGCCCTTGCGGGTATAGTAGTATTTTAAAAAAGGAGGTGTGACAACACCGCCTTTCCTCTAGAATTCAACTCCGAAACAACGATATCTAGCCATAATTAGCTCAATATTATCAATAATGGCTTAAAAACACAATTCCATAGCCTAGAAATGAATTTCCTATCATTCTTCCAAAAATACCAAAATCCGACACCGGGCCCACATGGTCCAAACCCGAGGCTCGGACCGGATTCCAATCACCCATAACCCCATGAGTTCAAATATATAATTTGTTTGAAGATTCGACCTCGAATTGAGGTTGAATCACCCAAAATTCCCAAAAGCCCTAATTCTACCCAAAACCCCCAATTTACACCCTAAATTACATGTTTTAGGTCTAGGAATTCAAGAGATTTTGATGGAAAATGAAGAAAACGAGTTAATTAATACTTACTCAAGAAGATTAGGTGAAGAAAAGCTCTGAAAATCGCCTAGGGGTTGTGGAGAGGATGAACTCGTGTGTATGATATGAAATAACCCGTCACTAGTCTGTTTTTAGACTTTAAAAATAACTGGGCGAAGTTGTTCATCGCGTTCGCGACACCCCTGTCGTGTTCGCGATGAAGGAAAATGGGTAGGCATCGCATTCGCGTGAAAGGGAATGCGAACGCATAGAAGAAATGTTGGGGCTACACAAATGGGCCTACGCGAACGCGTAGAAGAAATGGCTAGGATGGGGGATTTGTTGTACGCGAACGCGAGGTATGGCTCGCGAACGCGAAGAAGGGAGAGGGGAAGCCTTCGCGAACGCAACCAGATGGACGCAAACGCAAAGAAGGAATACCTGCTGCAGGTTTTCTGCAATTTCCCTAAGTCCAAAACCACCCCGATACCTATCCGAAACTCACCCGAGCCCTTGGGGCTCCAAACCAAATATACGTGCTGACTCAATATCATCCTACGAACTTGCTGGAGCGATCAAATGGCTAAAATAACATCAAAATCAAAGAATCAACCACCAAAACTCAAAATTTTCATTTCAAAGTTTATAACTTCCAACTTTAGCTATTTAGGTCCGAAACACGTCAAACGACGTCCGATTTCGACCAAATTTCACAGAAAGCGGTTAACGCATATTTAAGACCTGTACCGGGCGTCGAAACCAAAATACGAGCCCGATACCTATATTTTCTAGCTCATTTTCATTTCTATTTTTTCCTTAATAATTTCAGAAAACAATTTAACAGAAAAATTCTTTTACGGGGTTCTGGACCTCGGATTTTGACTCCGGGCACATGCCCGAGTCCCATATTTTTCTACGGACCTTCCGAGACCATCACATCACGGGTCCGGGTCCGTTTACCTAAAATGTTGACCAAAGTCAACTATATCAATATTAATATCATAATTCTTTAAATTTTTCACAGAATTCATATATTTTAACATAAAAACTTTTCGGCTTCGCGCCCGGACTGTGCACGCAAATCGAGTTAACTAAGAATGAAGTTTTCAAGACCTCAGAAGCGCGGAAAAAGGGAGAAATACGGTGATGACCCTTTGGGTCGTCACAGAATAGGTACAAATAGCAAATATTCTAAACATTAAGAAACACATGATAATAATCTGGACGGGTGATTTACAAAAATTGTTATATTCATTTGTCTCTAAAGTTAAAAAATGCAAGACAACAAACTAAATCAAAGAGGCTTATCAGATCTCTTTTTTTGAGAGCAAACACCATATAGAAAATAAAACGTATTCTCCTATCAAGAATAAAAAATTTCCATCACAAAAAAATAGAGCTTACATTTAAAATTGGTAGTCATCTTACACATGATTTTTGAAGCGGTTGTAAGCCCTAAACAATGAAATCCCCAAATGAATTTGATTTTCACATAACCCAACAGAAGTATTTCAACCCACTCAATTCTGCTTTATTCAATCTCTAAAAGATAAGAAAAGAGCCCTCAAATTTGGTCATGTAATTTTAGGGAAGAAGACCGAGAGATTCTTCTAGTGTGTGTAAAATCTGGAAGATATGTTTTGGCGAAATATTTTAGGGCACAGCTTTTTTAGCAAAATTTTAGGGGGAAATTGTAGAGGGAACTTTTAGAATGTATTTTAGGGCACGCTTATATAGGGTTGCCTTTACAAATATTAACAAGCACCCTCAGAAAGCGTTGCATCACATACGAATAAATGTTGCCAATAATTTATGTTTTTGCAATACCTAAAAAGTGTAATCTATAATATTAATAGGAACGCTTTATAATTGTCACCTAAAAAAATCGTAACCCAAAAGTTATTTTCATAGACCACCCTTATAAAGTGTTGTCGTAGGTATATTTGGCCAAGGTTTTCAAGTGTTGTCAAAAGCTGATGTGGCGTTAGGCCAAATTTGTTGTAGTGGTAGTGTTCACAACCTATAGACAGTTAGGAAAATGATCATGAAAACAGTAAAATTTCTCCGGATCTCATTCCAGCATTATCTATTTTGAGGTGCAAAAGTTGCACATTTTAAGTCTAGGGTAATACATAATGGATATGGAAGAAATAGTAACTACTACATTTATTTTCCCGTCTGAAGAAATAAGCAGAAGGAATAGTTCCAAAGAAAAAGCCTGATTCTGAATTTTTGTTTTTTTTTTTGATAAGGTAAAGTTAAGGTTCTGAATTCTATCCTCCAATATTTATTACTAAAGTTCAAGTTTATTATTATAGTTCAAGTATATCCACTTTCCATTTTTTTTGCTAAATTATCATATCCTCTAACACACAGCTAGGCAAATGATTACCTCTATAGAATATGTTACCAGATTAAGCTGAACATGAATTGGTTTTGCTGCAGAGCGGCAGTCGTAGAATCCTGCTGTTTGGTCGTGGAGATGATCATAAAACTGGCCTCTTAGACCAGTCCATGGGTTTTGAGTTTTCCATATCAGAACACCTGTATATTTGCTCCACATTTGGGAAGTCCAGCCTTCTAAAAGAGCTCTGTATTGAACATAGTTAACAAGCTGTGCCTGATAAGATTTATAGAATACGTCAAATTCAGAAACAATATAAGAGAACTAACGAGAGCAAATATGCACATCGTGGAACATTTCACTCACCTTGAGACAAAAATCATCCAGATCTTTCGACGTCCCGTATGATAATATCTGGTCATGAAACTTTCCTGGTTTGGAATATGGAATGTATTTATGGTAATTCTATATGGGATTGGGGACTTCTTCAATTTAGCCATCTGATAATTTTTTGAACAAATGAATTTGCCACCCTTCGGAAGGTATAGTTGCTCTAATAGTAGCTGCTACTGGCATCCCCACGTTACCGACCTCTGGGTTAAAGCCATATTTGTAGGAGTCATGCTTGAAGAAGTCCTCAGGTTTCTGAAAATTTCATAAGGACCATCAGTGAAGTCCCCTTTTCCATCTGCGAACCCATCCCACATAGACCCCTGAATATAAACTCTAGAACCATCTAGATATTGACTTGGGTCCTTCAAAACGGGAGTAATTGTCGAGGTGCAGAGGCGGATCCAGGATTTAAAGGTTGCGGGTGCAAATCACCAAATAAAAAGGTGCATCGCTTCAATAAGAATTTTGTTAATCTAGTTATATTGATTAAGCCTTTTATTCACATACATAAACAAATAAGTTTTATTTTGTCTAGTTATTTATTTTTCAAGCTTTAATGTAAATTATATTATGAAAGAAAATTGCATTTTTTTTAATGAAATAGCACCTCCAATTATAAAATTTGCTTAAAAATAGCTGAACTCCTACAAATAATTTGTTTAATTAGAATAATTTACCTTCCTTATTCTCGAATTCATTTTATCATTTTATTTCCCAAGTTTGTATAGGAATTCTATGCAACGCAAAAGCTTCAAATTTTTAATCCATGAGAATCTACTCAAAAATGGCTACAACTCGAGCCTTTTTTAAAATTAAAAAAAAAAATCAATAGAAGAGAGTGATATTGCTCAATTATACTCCAATATATATAGATTAATGTTGCATCCTCTAAAAAAGGGATGCTATATATTAACTAAAATCAATTGAAATGGCTTATCGAAAGAAGTTGCTTTTGAACTAAGTATACTTGTTGGGAAAAAAAAGAAAGATTAGTGCAATAATTTTTTTTAAAGAAACGAAGAAGCAGAAAAAAAAAGAACAAGCAAGAGGGAGATATACCAAATAAAAGGAAGAAAAAGAGAGGTGAGGCCTAGAGCATAAAAAAGGAAAAAGAATAAAAAAGAATTGCAACAACGAAAATGAAAAGCAGCTGCTGCAACACAGAGCATTAATGTGTAAATAGAGATTCGAGCTCGGGTTATTTAGGAATCTAAAGACTTCAAAGCCTTCCCTGAACCAGTGGCACCCACATCCCATTTTTGTATTGCGGGTGGCGCTTAATAAATATATATAATTTTTACCAAATATGTAAATACATATTCAAAATTTTAGCCGAAGCGTACAGGTACCGTACCACCCCTACCTTTCAAGGTAGATCCGCCCCTGCCAAGGTGTCGCTGTCGTTTGGCTTCATAAAATATGGATGGAGTTGTAGATCATTCTTCAAAGCAGCATTGATATCAGGTGGTGGAACTTGTTCATTTCCCCCAATCCACAAGGCAAGACTAGGATGGCTCCTCAAAATCTTAATGGTATCATACTTGGAAAGCTTTTATGGTTCCCCAATCCGAGGCCTTCAAAACCTCATCATACTTTTTCTCAATTTGCGTGTGCTGTCCGGGCGCATTTCCGGAAAGGCTTTATGTGAAAATTTTGAGAAAATAATAATTTTTGTCTTTAAAAGTGATTTTAGTTCACTTGGGTCAACATTTTGAGTGAACGGACCCGGACCCGTATTTTGACGGCCCCGAAGGGTTCATAGTAAAATATGGAACTTGGCGTATGCCCGGAATCGAATTCCGAAGTCTCTAGGTCGAGAAATGAATTCTTGATGGAAATTGTTAAACTGAAATTATAATGGTCTTGTGAAAAAAGTTAATAGTTGATCTTGTTGGTATCGGGTCCGTATTTTAGTTTTAGAGCCCGATATAGGTTTAATACGGTATTTAAGTTATTTTTGTGAAATTTGGTGAGAAACGGGAGTGATTTGACGTGATTCGGACCTTTAGTCAAGAAAAAAGAACTATTGAACTTTCTTGAAAATTTCAAGCAATTTCATGCTAAATTTTTAGTTTTAGATGTTATTTTGGTGATTTGACCATGCTACCAAATTCGTATAATGTTTTAAGGCTTGTATGCATGTCTGATTTGGATCCCCGAAAGCTCGGGTGAGTTTGGGGTAGGCTACGGGATGGTTTGGACTTAGAAAATCTAGTGAGAGAGTGTTGTATCTGGTGTCTGTTGCAATGTGCTTCGCGATCGCGTAGTCACTCTTACGATCGCGAAGTCGAAACTGGACTGGGGGAGGGCTTCACTCTACGCGAACGCGACAACCGAGTCGCAAAAGCAGAGCATTGGGGGGAATTTCTCTATGCGAACACAACTGGTCGACCTCGAACGCGTAGCTTTAGGAGAGCTGGTCAGGGGACCTGGGGAAATCCTATGCGAACATGAGCCTCGTATCGCGAACGCGAAGGTAGAGTGGGCTAAACCTTCGCGAATACATAGCCTTCACCGTGATCACGTAAGTCCTTAGGAGTTTGCTCTTCGTGAACACGACAATACTCACGCAATCGCAATGAACACTGTCGCCCAGCACTTAAAACAGAAGCAGAAACGGGAATGGGTCATTAATTCATATTTTCAAAAAACTAGAAGGCATAGAGACGATTTTCAAGAGGCAAGTTCTTCCCCAAAGTGTTGGTAAATGATTCTAAACTACTTTCCTTCAATTACCCATTGCATTTCATCAATTTTCAACTAAATATCTAGGGTTTTCATGGAGGAAATTGGGGGTTTGGGTAGAATTAGAGATTTTTGTATAATAGGAATTTAGACTTCGATTTGGGATCCGATTATGAAACTAATTACATATTTGGGCTCGTAGATGAATGGGTGAATGGTTTTTAGTCGGAACCTCGAGTTTTGACCAAGCGGGCTCGGGGTCAGTTTTTCACTTTTGGGGAAAATATTGGGAAAATTGTAATAGTGCATTGGAATTGATTTCTTTATTGATAATTTATATTATTAAGTTAATTACGACTAGATACGGGTGGTTTGAAGGTGAAAACTAAGGGAAAATCGGTGTCTGAGGCTTGAGTTCGGCCGTAAAATCGAGGTAAGTGTTGTGGCTAACCTTAGCTTGAGAGATGAGGCATTGTCGCCTTATTTGCTATGTGTTTGGTTGTTGAGTACGACTTATAGGTGAGGTGACGAGTACTTATACGTTGTTGTCGGGTCATAGTATGCAGGTGAGTCTTATCCTTGTGACTGTTGTATTCTTTATTCGTATTGTTCATGCTTAAACTAGTTATTCTTTATGTTAAATAAATCTTATCATGTTTTCCTGTAATTTGATATAGGTTGAGCATTGACTCAAG
Organism: Nicotiana glauca; assembly: GCA_026770625.1. Taxonomy (NCBI): domain Eukaryota; kingdom Viridiplantae; phylum Streptophyta; class Magnoliopsida; order Solanales; family Solanaceae; genus Nicotiana; species Nicotiana glauca. The sequence goes on along the minus strand of MU762300.1, from coordinate 8,610 downwards.
TTGAGATTCATATTGTGAAGTTAAATATTGAAACGAGGTTGGTTATTGATAATTTCTGTACCGGGTTGTTATTGTTCTGTTGTTTGGGTGAGGATGAGTGTAAGGCACGAAGGGCGATGCCGTGCAATATTTTGTGAGTGAGTAATAATTCATGAAGGGTGATGCCGTGCTATATTCTGTGAGTGTTAATATAAGAAGGGTGATGCGTGCCATATTCTGAGAGCGTTAATGCACAAAGGGTGATGTCGTGCCATGTTATAAGATAGTTAATGCACGAAGGGTGATGTCGTGCCGTTCCTATTATTTCTTATGTAAGGACGAGAGTAAAAGCACAAAGGGTGATGCCGTGCACATGTTTGCCATGTTATTACTTCTATTAGTTCAAAGTATGATATTCACTGCGTTTCTTTATTGTACTATTTTCAGAACTTGATATTTCCTCTCAGCAAGTTTCCCTTTTCCAATTATTTTCTATTAAATTTTTATTTGTTGTTATTTTCTCGTATATGATTTAACTGCACAGGTTCATGTTATTTTCGTGTACTATCCTCGTCACTACTTCGCTGAGGTTAGGCTCAGCACTTAACAGTACACGGGGTCGGTTGTACTGATACTGCACTCTGCACTTTCTGTGTAGATTTCGATACCGGACCTCGTTGATCAGAGTTGGGTTGCTGCCTTCAGTCCATCAGGAGACCCAAGGTAGAACTGTCGGCGTTCGCATACCCTGGAGTCCCCTTCCATTTACCCTAGCCTTCCTATTTTATTTTAATTCGAGAATAAATTTATTTTCTTTACCAGTATTTCTAGTAACTCTTAGAAGTTCGGGGATTGTGATACCAGATTTTGGGTAGTCGTGTAATAATGTTTGGTCTATTATAAATTTCTGCACTTCTTATTTTGTTTTGATTTTTATTATTGTTATTTACTACTTTGAATAGTGATTAGCGTGTTAGATCTTTATCTGTTGGCTTGCCTAGCATTCTATGAGTTGGCGTCATCACGATCCCAATAGTAGGAAATCTAGGTCGTGACAAGTTGGTATCAGAGTACTATGTTGCCTAGGTCTCACAATTCATGAACAAGCTAGATAGAGTCTGAGAGATCGGTACGGAGACGTCTGTGTTTATCCCCAGAGGCTACAGAGATTAGGAATAACTTCATTTCCATTCTTCTCTATCGTGCAATTTGATTTCTCAAAGCTAATTGGACTTTCTACTCTTGTTCTTTCGCATATGGCGAGAATATGTACCGCTTCATCGGCTGACTAACAGCCCGAGCCCCAGCAACAGTTCCTACGAGGGGAAGAGGATGAGGCCGAGGACATGCCAGAGGACGAGGCAGGGGTAGGGCTCAGCTCAGAGCTCAAGCAGAACCAACAGCAGAACCTTGGGTAGAGTTTGATGAAGAGGCTCCATCTGAGACCGTTCCAGCAAGACCAGCTCAGGTCTTGAAGGGTTTCATAGCTACCTCGATACTTCAGGATGCTTTAGTCCGTCTAGTGGGCCTTATGGAGAGGTATAGATTAGACTGGCACATTTCCTATAGCACCAACCGTCTCTCAAGGCTGGGGGAAGCCCAGACTCCCGCTAACCACACTCCGGAGCAGATGGCTCCTCACTGTCAGACTTCGACAGCTCAGCCAGTTGGAGTAGTTTAGCCAGCTACTGCGGCATAGGCCGCTGGTGGATTAGTCATGTCTTCTGAGGCTTTGTTGAGGGTGGACAAGTTCACCAAGCTTTTTCCGGTTCATTTACAGTGGGGCAGCTTATAAGGACCCATAGGATTATCTTGACTGCTGCTATAAGGTGTTGCGGAACATGGGGATAGTGGAGACCAATGGGGTCGACTTTGTTATATTCCAGATGATAGGGTACGCCAAGAGATGGTGGAATGATTTTATGTTGATTAGACCAGTTGGGTGGCATGCCTTCACTTGGGACCAATTCTCTTAGCTATTTCTCGAGAAGTTCATTCCTGTTACTAAGAGAGAGGACTATCGCAGGGGATTCGAGCATCATTAACAGAGCTCTATGACTATCACCTAGTACGAGACTAGGTTTGTTGATTTGGCTCGTCATGCTCTTCTTATACACCCTACCAAGAAAGAAGGTGAGGAGGTTTATTGAGGGACTCGCTCAGCCTATCAGATTCCAGATGGCTAAGGAGACGGGGAACGAGATTTCTTTCCAGGATACCGCCAATATGGCCAGGCGAGTTGAGATGATTTTAGCTCAGGGGAGTGGTTAGGGGTCTGACAAGAGTCATCATCATTTTGGTAGTTCAGTGGTGCCTCGTCTGGAGACAAGGATTCTTTTGGTAGAGGCCATCCTCCCAGGCTGTTACATTCTGCACTTCAGGTTTCTCACGATGCTTCAGGTGTTCATGGCTCTCATATGCAGTATTCCGATTAACTACCTTACAGTGCACCACCAGCTCCTATCAGTGCACCTCCGCTTCTGAGTTTTCAGAGTGGTTACCCAGGCCATCAAGGTCAGTATTAGGGTCAGCAGTGAGGTCTTATTATACTTGTGGAAATCCGAGGCACATTGCCAGGTATTACCTTCGAGCATCGAGCAGTTCTTAGCATCAGGGTTCTCGTGGTATGGTCCCAGCATCGGGAGTTCCACTGCCTGCCCAGCCAGGTAGAGGTAGGGGTCAGACAGCTAGAGGTGGAGATCGAGATATTAGAGGTGGAGGTTAGGCTGCTAGAGGTGGAGGCCAGCCAGCAGGAGGCCGTCCCGTGGATATAGTTCAGAGTGGTGGGGCCCAGCCACGATATTATGCTTTCCCAGCCAGGCCTAAGGCTGAGATCCGATATCGTTATCACATGTACAGTTTAAATTTGTAGTAGAGATACTTCAGTTCTATTTGATCCAAGGTCTACATACTCCTATGTATCATCTTACTTTGCTTCGTATTTGGTTGTGCCTCGTGAATCCTTGAGTGCTCATTTATATGTGTCCATACGGGTGAGTTATTCTATTGTTGTAGATCGTGTCTATCGCTCGTGTGTGGTTATTATTGGAGGTCTTGAGACCAGCATAGATCTCCTACTTCTCGATATGGTTGATTTTGATGCCATTTTGGGGATGGATTGGCTGTCTCCTTATCATGCTATATTGGACTGTCACACCAAGACCGTGACCATAGCCTTTCCGGGGTTGCCTCGATTGGAGTAGAGAGGGACTCCTGGTCTTTCTACCAGTAGGGTTATTTCTTATGTGAAGGCTCAGCGCATGGTCAAGAAGGGGTGTTTGGCTTATTTGGCTTATGTTCGTGATTCCAGTGCGGAGGTTCCTTCCATGGATTCCCTATCAGTTGTTAGTGTGTTTCCAGAGGTATTTCCTATAGACCTTCCTGGGATGCCACCCAACGGGGATATTGACTTTTGCATTGATTTGGCTCCGGGCACTCAGCCCATTTCTATTACGCCATACCGAATGGTACCGCCAGAGTTGAAAGAATTGAAGGAGCAGTTGCAAGACTTGCTTGATAAGGGTTTCATTAGGCCTAGTGTCTTGCCTTGGGACGTGCCACTGTTGTTTGTAAATAAAAAGGATTAATCGATGAGGATGTGCATAGATTATCGGTAGTTGAATAAAGTCACCATCAAGAACAAGTATCCATTGCCGAGAATTGATGACTTATTTGATCAGCTTCAGGGTGCCAATGTGTTTTCAAAGATTGATTTGGGGTCTAACTATTATCAGTTGAGGATTAGGGCATCTGATGTCCCTAAGATAGTTTTTTGGACTCGGTATGGACATTATCAGTTTTAGTGATGTCATATGGGCTGACAAATTCCCCAGCAACGTTCATGGATTTGATGAACCGAGTGTTCAAGCCCTATTTGGATTCCTTCATGATTGTTTTTCTTGATGATATCTTGATCTACTCCCGCAGTCAAGAGGATCATGAGCAGCATCTTCGGATCGTTCTTCAGACACTGAGAGACAACCAGTTATATTCTAAGTTTTCGAAATATGAGTTTTGGTTGAGTTCGGTTGCATTCTTGGGTCATGTTGCATCAGCAGATGTTATTCAGGTGGATCCTATGAAGATTAGGGCAGTCAAAGACTGGCCTAGACTCACATCAGCTACAGAGATCCGGAGTTTCTTGGGCTTGGCGGGTTATTACTGTCGGTGATTGGAGGGGTTTTCATCTATAGCAGCCCCGATAACTAGGTTGATCTAGAAGGGTGACCCATTCAGGTGGTTGTACGAGTGTGAGGCGAGCTTTCAGAAGCCCAAGATTGCTTTGACTACGGCATCGGTGTTAGTGTTACCCATAGGTTCAGGGCCCTATACAGTGTGTTGTGACGCATCTCGTATTGGACTTGGTGCGATATTGATGCAGGGTGGCAAGGTTATTGTGTATGCCTCGCGACAGTTGAAGATTTACGAGAAGAATTGTCCAGTTCATGACTTAGAGCTAATAGCCATTGTTCACGCGTTGAAGATTTGGAGGCACTATCTATATGGCGTGTCGTGTGAGGTGTTCACGGATCATAAGAGTTTGCAGTGTTTGTTCAAGCAGAGGGAGCTCAATTTGAGGCATAGGAGGTGGTTGGAACTATTGAAAGACTATGATATCACCATCTTGTATCATCCCGGGAAGGCCAACATGTCACGATCCAGATTTTCCACCCTCGGGGGTCGTGATGGTGCCTACTCGTAGAAGCTAGGCAAGCCACACATTGATAATCCATAACTATTTTTATTAATAGTCTAGTTTTACCAATTTAATTAACAGGAAATAAATAATCAAACAACACTGAAATTCGTAATTTAGCAGAAGACTTGAACGATATAAACCAAATCAAAAAGTAAAAATCCACATATGCATCTACCCAGAATTGGAGTCACAATACTCACTGACTACTAAGATTTACTACATACAACCGTTTGAAAGAAAGTTACACGGTCTGTCTCGAAACTTGAGATAACATGATGAAATTTAAGATAGAGGTGATATCGGGCCTGTGAATGCCTACAAGGCTACCTCGGTGTCTCGGTGGACTGAAGGCTAACTCCCGATCTACTACTGCTGTCCAGTACTTGGATCTGTGCAAAAGAGCACAGAGTGTAGTATCAGCACAACCGATCCCATGTGCTGGTTGTCACACCTCCTTTTTCCGAAGAGAGCTTTATCGGCTTTTACTACACCCCGGGAAGGAATATAGTAAGAAAGGAGTTTTTCCAATTTAAGGACAATCGAAACGGGATTCGTTTTTTATTTAAGATTCAGAGTCGCCACTTGGGAGATTTATGGTGTCCCAAGACACCGGTTTGAATCCCGAATCGAGGAAGGGTTTGACTCTGTTTAACAGTCATGAACCAGAAATCCGGGTAAGGAATTCTTTTAACCCGAGAGAAGGTGTTAGGCATTCCCGAGTTCCGTGGTTCTAGCATAGTCGCTCAACTGTTATATTTGGATAAAAATTAATTTTTGTACATGTTACTTTACTTGTGCAATTTTAAAATTAATTACCGCTTTTATCAATTATTTTATTTAAGAAAGTGAACGTCGTTTAAGCACATGTTTTCGGATCACTTCACATGAAATGCACTCGGATCCTTGACACATTCTTATTCGACGTTTTCGGATTTGGATTTGGGTTGCATGAAATGCACACCCGCATTAGGAAGGTAAGATTATTAAAAATTGCGCCTAAAGCGGCTAACGTATTATTATCTTTGGGGAAGGCCGTGAAATTTGCTAAAGGCCCATCCCGAATTTCTAAGTATTTTTATTTAAGCAATTATTGAGGGCCCCGCAATTATGCATTTGATTTGGTGAGGCTCGTCTCATTATTTATTAAAAGGACAATCTAAAAGTAACTACTATTTTCTATTAAAGATTTGTCTCTAAAACAAAGGAAAATCCTAACTAATTTGTTATATGAACATTTCAGTTTATTGTGTAACACAAACAAATCCAAATATTGTTTTAGACTTGGGGCCCCAGAAGCCCGATATATATGCTGTATTTAAGTCTTTCAACATTAGGCTTCAAGCAGGCCCAATATGCGAACAAAATAACTGGGCCAAGCATTCTTTGTGTTAAAAAAATCAATTTCGGATCATCATTTCAAATCTGATGTTTATAATTTGGTCAAATCTAAAACTAATGAATTTATACGGATAATTAGTGAACTACAACAATTAAATTTGCATAGTCAAAAATTATTATGAAAACAGATACGTAAACCTACTGTATTGTCAAACTACTTTGAATTCAAAAGCCAAACACTGTAATCAAAATGTCTTAAAAAAATCATTTATATATTTAGTTAAAACCTATTTTTCATACCCTTTTTAGTCTATTTCAACCATGGTTCAAATTAACAAACAAACTAAAACTGAAGTTCCATATGCACTAAATTGTTATTATTCTAGAATTAATCTATGATAAAGGTATATGTGCTGGTTTTCAGATTTATTATCCTGAATCTTACAAATGCTGTGATGCAAATTAACAGATTTAATATGAAATCATCAAAAAATTAACTGACTAGTCTTTATCGAAAAATTTTAAAAATCAGAAATCAATGTGATTTTAATACCGAGTTCACAACTAGAATAACTACAACTGAAAGGTCAAAACTAATGATTATCCTTAGGTTTTAACAATCTAATTATTACAAGGAATTCTAGTACTACTAATGCTTTCTTACAAATTAAATACCATTATAATCCAAACACAATAGTAAAACAGTCCAAAATTACAGTCCAGTTATACATCTAATTCAGAATTTAACTACAAATCAAATTTATGATCAAAATATTATTACATAAGGATTCAGTTCAATCTAACAGTTCAAGCACATCAATACACGAACAAAATTGGCAAAATGTAGCTTCAATTCATCTCAAGCTGAAGGTTACACCAAGGAGAATTCAAATATGTACCTGGATTTGAAATTACAATGAAGATGAAGTATCAGCTACAGCAACAGCAACAGAAACAGGAAAATAAATCCAAACACAGCCTCAATACACCAGAATTAAGCCACAGCAAAATGTAAACCAATGAGCAAACAAACTCGATCAATTCAGTATACTTTCACAGCATTTCAACTACCAGATTCTGCGAGAATCAGTATACAGCTTCCAAATTGAACTAAAGGTCAATGAAACAGTGGACTTTTGGATATTTCTACTAATTTTAATGTTTTTGAGTTTTTGAAGTATTGAATTTCGAAAATTTGGATCTAGAATGGCAGAAGTTACTTGAGAGATATTTCAGATTGTCCAAAAACTTATAAAATGAGGCATTTCTATGCCTATTTATAGAGTTGGATTTGGATGGAACTTCAAAGTTTATTAATTGTACTTTAACCCCTTCTTTATTTCAGTTTTATCCTTATTCTTTAACTAGTTATTCAATTGACTACCCTATTTATTAGAAATTATACTAGTTACCCCATCTAGAACCTTCTAACCTAATGTAATTCCCTATCTACCCCCACTTCACTTAGAAATCTACCCCATTGCCCTTTTCCTATACCCAAACTACCCCCCTCCCTTTGTTAATTACTACTAAACCTTTTGATGTAAGCAAAAGACCCCTAAATCTTAATTGAATTTACTAATTACCCTACTGCCCTTCAACCATTTTGCCCCTGAATTTTAACTGCCGGATTACAATTAATCTAATTAACTATTAATTATCAGAAATTAACAAATCTAATTTTAATTTTAACTAATTACTGATTATCATTTAACAGANAAATTTAATCCTAAAATACTATTTAAAAAAAATAGAAATTAAGTAAATCAGAACAGAAATCAATTAAAAAGAAACACGAAAACAAACACATGCAAAGAAAAATAAAAATAAAGAAAAAGATTTAAAGAACTTATCTTGACTTTCTTCTTCTCCTCCTTTTAGCTTGTTCGATCAATTTAAGCAGAGTTTATTTGAATCCTTTAGGATTCATGACCCGTAACATATCTAATGGAGTATTTTCTAAAAAAAAACACCTATTAGGTGTGTTACGGTCATGAATCCCCAAGAATTGAACCGGGGATTCTTGACCGCAGAATCTTGATTTTAATATTTGGAGAGTCTTGGTGAGTTTTGAGATCAGTGGATATGGGGAATGGGAAGAGGATACTCAGGTGTGTCTATGGTGTGAATTGGAGGTTATTTAGATGAAGTGTCGTTCGCCGGAGTTAGGGTTCCGGCGAAGCATTTTTGAATATTCGAGATGATGGGGCTATGTTTGAAAGAAACCAACATAGGGGTGGAAAGAGGAGCTTAAGGTGGTCCTACGGTGTATTTTTGGTAGGCTTTGGCGTAGATAGTGTTTCCCGCTGGTAGGGTTCCGGCGGGGGTCGGCAGGAAAGATGGGGCGGCTAGGGTTTGGGGCTGGAGACAAAGGTGAAAAAATGTTTCTGATTTTAGTATATGATACATATATTAAAAATGTAACAATCATCCGCAGCCGTTAGATTAAATCATTTAAACGGATCAGATTCCTTGGGCTTTAAACGGCGCCGTTTCACTTATGATGAAGAAATCAACCTTGTCCGTTAGATTAGAATGATCAAGGGCTGTGATTGAAAGATACTGATGCGACGTCGTTTGGACTATAGATGGGG
>MU762299.1:160526-170615 GCA_026770625.1 Nicotiana glauca | reverse complement strand
TGTGTTTGAAGGCCTGGTTCCTAGGTTTAGATTAGGCCTATGAAGGCTCCCTATAATGTAATCATTATTATTATGTAATTCATTCATTCTGGGCTGTAATAATCTCTGTAATAACAGATTTGGGGTTTATTATTAAATGTTTGGGGGTTTTTCTTATACCTTTGTTGAAACTGGGTAGAGATCCTGCCTATAGGTTTAGTTATGCTGATTGAACTATTGGATATTGTACTGTGTTTAGAGATCTTGCCTATAGGAATTTTCATGATAATGTTGATTCTGCGTTGCACATCTGCATGCTAGAAAACCTACTTATATGACTTTACATTTAATTCTTCACATTAAAAATTCTGTTCATAGGATCTACATATATTTTCACCCAATGTGCATTAGTGACCATGTCTATAGGGCTTTTGTTGATTATCTTTCATAACGACCTATTAATTTCTGTCCAAATATAGTTAAAAGATATCATGTCTATAAAAATAAAAATCGGTTTCAAACCTAGAAATTATGCTTATAAGATTTAAAACTAATAGATATCATGCCTATAGGGTAAAATCAGTTCTAAATCTTAAAAATCATGCGTGTAGTGGTTTAAATCAACCCGGCAATTAGAAATCATGCCTATAGGGGTTTAAATGAATTCAGCAATTAGAAAGTATTCCTATAGGATCTAAAAGGAATATAACTGTCTTTATGAGTTAAAACAATACTACACTTAGAAATCGTACCTATAGGTCTGTAATTGACGAACTCATAGACATCATGCCTATAGGATCCTGTAAGTCTATTTTGAATTCAAGCGCTCTTGTAAATCACTTATGCAATAGATCCGCAGAACTGACCAATGATTTTGGGTTTAAAACTATGATATTTCTGTCTGAGGTGCCCAGATTCATGTTGAATAAAATTAGTAGGCAAATAAATAGGTCCCGATGCTCGCCTTAATGAAATTGTCTTTACGCTATGTTTTTCTCACGTAGATATCCTGCCTATAGGAGTCCAAAATTAATAAAGTTCACTGATTTTGCGTGCCTTCTGTTGCCTATTTGTGGAGGTCATTGTGAGCCCATACTTGTTCTTTATCTGAAGTCCTACTTGTTTTGTTTGTCGCCTAGATTTCACATTTTTAAGTAACATAGATTGGTCTAGAACCATCCCAAATAGAGGTCCTAATTCCTCTAGGGCCATAGATAAAGGACGGGTAGTGCACGCATAGAGTACGATTTAGGATCAATTAGTGCGCTTAAGTAACAACTTGAAGATAGTAATTGGGTAGTAAAGAAAACTGTAGCCCATGCGGTAATGCTCTGAGTAAAACCCCGACTTGAGGAAGTTACAAAGCATTGCATGGAATGATCCTATAGGCTAAAAAACTTTGGACCACCCATGTACCTCCGTTTAATGTAAGTTAAAATATTGTATTTGTCCAAATTGTCTTCTCTCTTCTTAAGACTAATTTGCTTAATTTAAGTTAGGTCGGGACCCACCGTTGTGGACATCGAGGGTACCTAACACCTTCCCCTCAAGAAAATTTCGAACCCTTACCCGATCTCTGGTGATGTAGACTGGTAATCTGAGTTAATTGTACTAGGTGACCTAACGCACCTCCGTTAGGTGGCAACACTTTCCCTACCCTCACGGAAAGGAGTTATCCCAGAAATATTAAAACCCGATTTTGCGAGAAAAAGGAGGCGTGACACCACCAGCGTAAATCATTGAAAAGCTAAGACAAATACAAAGATATTACTGTTCCCAAAATTCTTATCTGACTCTTCTACTAAACCTAAATAACATAAACACAAATAACAATTTCTGTAAATTGGAACAAAAAGTAAATAGACGAATATTAATGAGATTCAAACTCGAATATATGACGGATTAAATTGTATTCTTTTGACCATTGAACAGATCGAAAATTTAACATACACTATGTATCATTGTAGTACTATTTTTGCTAAATAAATAATCAAATATTAAATTAATAAATACATCATATATGTTTTTGCATAGACAATTATCACTTTAGTATAGTTAATTAACGTGCAATGCCATCTAAATTTTATCATTAAATATAAAAGGAAAGTCCGATGCACTAAACTCCCGCACTGCGGATTAAATTGTATTCTTTTTACCATAGACCATATTGATATCATTGTAGTACCATTTTTGCAAAAAGAAAAATTAATATTAAATCAATAAATATATCATATATGCTTTTTCATAGACAATTATCACTTTAGTATAGTTAACTAACCTGCAATGCCATCTAAATTTTATCATTAATTATAAAAGGTGAGATCGATGCACTAAACTCCCCTTATTCGTGGGGTTTGGGGACACTACAAGAAAATCATAAATTTTCGCAAAATATTGTCGGAAATTTCAGCCATAATCCGTTGGAATTGTCAAAATATATCAACTATATATTTTAAAAAATTTTGACCATATTTCCGACCAAATCGGTCGCAACTTTTGGCGCAAAAGTTAGTTTTACTCATTTGACTTCAATTCCAACCGATTCGGTCGGTAGTTTTTTTTTAAAAAATTAAAATGACAATTCCAACCGAATCGATCGGAATTTTTTTTAAGAACCCTACCCGACCCTCGTTCCCCAAAAGCATAAAAGATTTCTTTTCTTCCTCATTCTCTCATCCTCCTCCTCTCTCCCTCTCGTCCTTCTTCACCATACTCCTCGTTAAAAGTAATGTATTTTCGCTCTCTCTCGTTTCCTCCTCCCTTTTGTCACAATCCAAAATGCACTAGTCATGATGGCACCTAACCCAACCCACTAGGTAAGTGTCACACCCCAAAAATCGAGGAGCGCAACTGGCTCTCAACCGAGTAAACCCGACTGAGCAAGCCTATTAGGTTTCATTCAACCGAAATTATTCATGAATAAAGAGGAGATAAACTCCATTAATCATACCTTGTAAATATTTCATTAACAATTTTTATTTTATTTCTATTAGCAGTTTCAACCATAATGTCCAAAATATTACAATTATTTTATGGTTATAATGATGAAAAATATATTTGCCAAATACCAATACTTCTAATTTAATTTCCAATATCAAATATCACCCACAACCTGTCTACAGAGTCTCTAAATACAACTGAGGAGTAATATGAAAATACCGGCAATAAGGCTCCGGCTATACCTCAAATGAATAATACATAATAACCAAATAACAGGACCCCAAAATGAAGTGGGAATCGCCAAGTTAGCTTGGAGGAACATACCGCTATCTCTGATCGATGGCGCCTACTATGGAAATACCTGCATCCATTAAAGATGCAGCATCCCCCGGCAAAAGAGACGTTAATACTATCGAATAGTACTAGTATGTAGAGCTAAAAATCATCTTTCAAAATAGAATAACTATACAAGGAAAGGAAAGGCACAGAAATGGCAAATTTCAATCAATTGTATCCAAGTGCAATTGAAACATATTAATTAACTCCTTTCGAATTTGCGAAGGTATTACATATTATAGTTTGGGGAGATCTTTAGTATCGATAGTACCACAACTCGCGATATCATTGTTCACAATGCCACCGTATTATTGGTACGGAGTCCGATCTCAGCTCGATCGGCTAAGCCACCTTATTTGAAGGTGTAACCACAATCACATTTTGTATCACAATTTCCAACACGAGTTACCACCATGTGTGCAGCATGGCATCTGATCTTGGTCCGATCGGCTAAGTCGTCTTACCACAGCGTCGTGTGGTTCGACGTATCCATATTTACCAACAATCTCATCCCAATATTTCACAATGCACCCTACACCGGCATGTGTAGTTTCGGGGTTAGGTTATTTCAACCTACCCTTCCTCGATGACTATAGATCTCCCAAAAATATTATTGTGATGACCCAACCTTGTTTTTCTCTCTTTTCTGCGCTTTCGAGGCCTTGAAAACCTCATTTTTACTTGCCTCGATTTGCGTGCACAGTCCGGGCACGTAGCCGGAAAGATTATATTTTAAATTATGTGAAAATTTTCAAAATGTGGCTTTAAAATGATTAAAGTTGACTTCGGTTAATATTTTTGGTATACGGACCCGGACCCGTGATTTGACGGTTCCGGACATGTCTGTAGAAAAATATGGGACTCAGGCATGTGCCCGGAGTCAAATTTCGAGGTCTAAAGCCCGAGAAAAGAATTTTTCTGTGAAATTATTTCCTGAAATTTAATATAAAAATTTGAAATGAAAATGAATTAGAAAGCTATGGTATTGGGCTCGTATTTTGGTTTCGATGCCCGCTACAAGTCTTAAATATGTGTTAAGCGCTTTCTGTAAAGTTTGGTTTAAAACGGACGTTATTTGACGTGTTTCGGAGTATAAGTTCCAAATTTTAAAGTTTGTGAAGCTTGAAGGAAAATCATGTGTTTTGAGGCTTGATTCCACGTATATGAGGTTATTTTGGCAATTTGATCGCACGAGTAAGTCCGTAGGATGTTTTTGAGGTTGTGTGCATATTTGGTTTGGAGCCCCGAGGGCTCAGGTGAGTTTTGGATAGGCATCGGATTGCATTTCCAATTTTGAAAATCTGGTATTTCTCAATTCTGTTGTCTTCGCATTTGCGAAGAAGTACCCGCAAATGTGAGTTCGCAAATGTGAGAAAATGGAGGCCTGACAGGTTTCGCAAATGCGAATGAGATCATCGCAAAAGCAAAGAGCCATGGATCGCAATTGCGAGGCCCCTTTCACAAATGCGAAAGTCCCAGTGTTGGCCTAGCTTCGCAAATGCGAAGCTGTGTTCACAATTCCCATATTTGGTCAGGGTTCGCAATTACGAACTCCGGTTTGCATTTCCCACATCTGCAACCTGCATTTTTCATACTTAGACGAATTTTCACTTCATTTCTTCATTCTTTCAACTCAAACACTCCATAGGCGATTTTTCAAGAAAACTTTCTTCCACAAATTATTTGTAAGTCAATTTTTACTAAACTTCTTCAATCCTTATCATCACTAAATATATTTTCATCTTAAAATCATAGATTTCCGTGGGTGAAAATGGGGATTTTGGGTAGAATCTAGGTTTTCTTAAATTTGGGGATTTGGACCTCAAATTGAGGTCCGATTTTTAAACCAATCATAGATATGAACTCATGGGGGAATGGGTAATCGGGTTTTGGTCCGAACCTCGGGTTTTGACCACGTGGGCTCGGGGGAATTTTGGAAATTTTTGAAAACTTTATAAAATTCATTTTCATGCATTCAAATTGATTCAATTACCATTTGTTGATACATTCAAGTAATTTGTGACTAGATTCGAGCGGTTTTGTGGTAAATTCGAGGGGTAAAGCTATACTAGAGGATTGAGTCGAGTTGGGAGCATTCGAGGTAAGTGTTTAATCTAACTTTGGCTTGAGGGAATAGGATTAGAGTATTGTTTGCTAATTATTAATTGTTGAGTACGGTGTATAGGCATGGTGACGAGTATCTATACACCAGTGTCTAGCATGACCGTGAGTCCTTAGTTGTGCTAATTTTAATTTTGTTGTGACTCTTCCTTGTGTAATTGATGATTTCTATATAACATGAAGGGTATGAGAAAGAATTATGACTTGTGAACTCTTTGGAGCGTTGGCTCGAATGCTAAAGTAATTGTTGAGTAAGAAATGAAAGAAAGAGAAAGAAATGTGATTATTCCCTTACCGGGTTGTATTCGTATAGTGATTATCTCCCTTGCCGGGATGTAAAAGTTATTGTTATTGTTCCCTTGCCTAGATTTAGCTGTTTACTTGTGTTTCCCCTTGCCAGGACTTCTATTACTGTTTTTCTATCCCCTCACCCTATTGGTTGTGATTGTTGCTTGGGTGAAGAAGAGTGATAAAGCACAAAGGTTGATGCCGTGCACGATTTGTGTTGAGAAAATGCCAAAGCACGAAGGAACATTCTGTGCCATGTTTTGATTATTAATGCACGAAGGAACATTCCATGCCATGTTTTGATTATTAATGCATGAAGGAACATTCCGTGCCACGTTTGATTATTAATGCGGGAACGAACATTCCGTGCCACGTTTGATTATTAATGCACGAAGGAATATTCCGTGCCACGTTTGATTATTAATGCACGAAGGAACATTCCGTGCCACGTTTGATTGTTAATGCACGAAGGAACATTCCGTGCCATATTTTGATTATTAATGCACGAAGGAACATTCCATGCCATGTTTTGATTATTAATGCACGAAGAAACATTCTGTGCCATGTTTTGATTATTAATGCACGAAAGAACATTCCGTGTCATGATTTGATTATTAATGCACGAAGGGACATTCCGTGCCATGTTTTGATTATTACTCTCGTTGACCTTGTAGTTGTACCGTTTCATTCCTTATTTATTGGCCTTGTATTCTAAACTGCTACAACCCCTACGGTATGCTCCACTCCCTCTTAACTTGTTAAATTTCTGTATTTGCTTCTATTACGTGTGTGTGTGTGTGTGTGTGTATATATATATATATATGTTTGAACTGCACAGGTTTGTTTGGTAGTCCGGTCTAGCCTCGTCACTACTTCACCGGGGTTAGGCCAGGCACTTACCAGCACATGGGGTCGGTTGTGCTAATACTACAATCTATGCATCTTTTTGCACAGATCCAGGTGTTGGAGCAGCATTTGATTAACAGTAGCATTCTGGGAGCGAGTTTCCAGTCCAGGGACATTCGAGGTAGCCTTGCTGGCGTCCACAAACCCGGAGTCCTTTTTATTTTATTCAGTTTGTTATCGTTGTACCATAGCAAACAGTTTTATGTTTCATTCAAACCTTGTATTTAGTATTCTCTAGACGTTCGTGAGTATTGTGACACCAGTCTTAGGTAGAGGATTGTTAAACTTCCGCATTTCTTTTAGTAAATTTTATTTGAGACTTCCGCTTTATTGTTAATATTGTCAATGTTCGCTAAAAGGGGTAATTAACAATTGGCTTGCCTAGCTCCTATCAGTAGGCGCCATCACGACTCCCGAGGGTGGGAAATCCGGGTTGTGACAAGTTGGTATCAGAGCACTAGGTTACATAGGCCTCACAACTCACGAACAAACTCGGCAAAGTCTGAGGGATCAGTACGGAGACATCTGTATTTATCCCCCAGAGGATACAGAGTTAGGAAAGTTTCACATTTGTTCTTTCTTATCATGCGGTTCGTACCGATTGAATTTCTATTCTGTTCCTCCGCAGATGGCGAGAACATGTGCTTCCTCTTCTACCGCGCAGCCATCCGAGCCCCCAGCAGCAGCTCCAGTGGCGGAGCCTCAGGTTGATTTAGAGGAGGAGGTTCCAGCCCCAACAGTCCCGGTTGGCCCAGCTCAGGTCCCAGAGGGGTTCCTTGCCATCCCAGTTCTTCAGGACGCTCTAGTCAGTTTGGTAGGCTTCGTGGAGAGTCTCACTCGAGCGGGCCTGCTTCTAGGAGTTCAGCCAGCGGTGGCAGATCAGCCGGGTACAGCGGCTCAGGCCGGGAGTGAGATCGCTTTTCAAGAGGCAGTCAATATGGGCCGTAGATTTGAGATGGCTCTGCCATAGGGAGGTGGTCATGGGTCAGATAAGAGGCCCCATCATGCAGGAAGATTCAATGGTACCTCGTCAGGAGGTAGAGGTTCTTATGGTAGAGGCCATCCTCCCAAGCCATTTCAGTCAGCTCTCCAGGTCACTCATGGCACTTCAGGTGGTCGTATAGGTCGACAGGGTCAGCCTCAGTTCCCTCAGCTGCAGCGTTCGTGTAGATGTTATGATTGTGGTGAGTATGAACACAACATGATGGTTTGCCCAAGGTTGAGGGGTGCTCAGCCGGAACAGACGAGGTCTTGCCATGCTTGTGGTGATCTGAGGCTCATTGTCAGATATTTCCCTCGAGTTCATGGCAGCTTCCAGCATCAGAGTTCTCGTATCATGATTCAGGCACCAGGTGATCCACAGCTTGCCCATCCAGCTAAAGGCGGGGGTAGGGATCATAGAGGTGGAGGTAGAGACAATAGAGGTGGAGCTCGAACCGGCAGAGGTAGGGGTCACCCAGTAGCCAATCATCCCAGAGACATAGTTCAGGGAGGTGGGGCCCAGCCCTAGTGTTATGCTTTGCCAGCCAGGCCAGAGGCTGAGTCGTCATATGCTATTATTACAGGTACTATTCCGGTCTGTGATAGGGATGCTTCAGTGCTATTTGACCCTGGGTCAACGTATTCGTATGTGTCGTCCTATTTTGCACCCTACCTGACTATGCCTAGTGATGCCTTGGGTATTCTTGTTTATGTATCTACAACGGTGGGTGATTCTATAGTGGTCGACCGAGTTCATCGTTCCTGTGTGGTAGTGTTTGAGGGTCTTGAGACCCGTGTTGATTTATTGTTTTTAGACATGGTAGATTTTGACGTTATATTAGGGATGGATTGGTTGTGCCCGTATCATGCTATCTTGGATTGTCACACCAAGACCGTGACCTTGGCCTTACCAGATTTGCCCCGATTGGAGTGAAGAAGGACCCCAGGACATACCAACTGCAGTGTTATTTCATATGTGAAGGCTCGACGTATGGTCGAGAAGGAGTGTTTAGCTTACCTAGCGTATGTTCGCGATTCCAGCACTGAGGTTCCTTCTATTGACTATGTTCCTATTGTTCGGGAGTTCCCCGAGGTTTTTCTTTCAGACCTGCCGGGTATGCCGCCCGACAGGGATATTGATTTTTGTATCGATTTGGCCCCAGGCACGCAGCCCATTTCTATTCCGCCGTATCGCATGGCCCCGCCAGAGTTGAAGGAGTTAAAGGACCAGTTGCAAGATTTGCTAGAGAAGAGTTTTATTAGGCCTAGTGTTTCTTCTTGGGGTGCGCCGATGTTATTTGTGAAGAAAAAGGATGGATCGATGAGGATGTGCATTGATTACCGGCAACTGAACAAAGTGACGATTAATAACAAGTATCCACTACCGAGGATTGATGATTTGTTTGACCAGCTTCAGGGTGCGAAGGTGTTTTCAAAGATAGACTTGAGATCTGGCTACCATCAGCCGAGGATTACAACGTCTGATGTCCCTAAGACAGCGTTCCGCACTCGGTATGGGCATTATGAGTTTTTGGTCATGTCATTTGGGTTAACCAATGCCCCAACAGCATTTATAGAGTTGATGAACCGAGTGATCAGGCCTTACTTGGACTTGTTCATGATAGTCTTTATTGATGATATTCTGGGGTACTCCCGCAGCTAGGAGGAGCACGAGCAGCACCTCAGAGTGGTTCTTCAGACTCTGAAGGATAGTCTGTTGTATGCTAAGTCTCGTAGTGCGAGTTCTGGTTGAGTTCGGTTGCATTTCTGGGTCATGTTATATCAGCACAGGGTATTCGGGTGAACCCGAAGAAGATTGAGGTAGTCAAGAACTGGCCTCGACCAGCATCAGCTACTAAGATTCGGAGTTTCTTCGGGTTAGCAGGTTATTACCGTCGGTTCGTGGAGGGATTTTCATCCATAGCAGCCCCGATGACCAGATTGACCCAGAAGGGTGCCCAGTTCAGATGGTCAGACGAGTGTGAGGAGAGCTTTCAGAAGCTCAAGACAGCTCTGACTACGGCAGCGATATTGGTTTTGCCCATAGGCTCAGGGCCTTATACAGTTTATTGTGATGCTTCCTGTATTGGGCTTGGTGCGGTATTGATGCAGGATGGCAGAGTCATTGCTTATGCTTCGAGGCAATTGAAGATCCACGAGAAGAATTATTCGGTTCATGATCTAGAGTTGGCAGCCATCGTTCATGCTTTGAATATTTGGAGGCATTACCTATATGGTATGACGTGTGAGGTGTACACTGATCACAAGAGTCTGCAATACGTGTTCAAGCAGAAGGAGTTGAACTTGAGGCAGAGGAGGTGGTTGGAACTATTGAAGGATTATGATGTTACAATTTTGTACCACCCGGGGAGAGACAATGTGGTGGTTGATGCATTGAGTAGGAAGTCTGCCAGCATGGGTAGTCTTGCTTATGTTTCGATCAGCCAAAGACCACTTGCTTTGGATATTCAGGCCTTGGCCAATCGGTTTGTGAGGTTGGACATTTCTGAGCCTAGCAGAGTGTTAGCTTGCACGGTC
>MU762299.1:90872-157823 GCA_026770625.1 Nicotiana glauca | reverse complement strand
AGACACGGTGTAGCGTGGAGGTGCCACGAAGGTGACCTTAGATGATGATGGTGTTTTGAGGTTGCAGGGGCGAGTTTGTGTGTCCAATGTCGATGGGATTCGAGAGTTGATCTTAGCGGAGGCCCATAGTTCTCGATATTCTATTCACCCGGGCGCCGCGAAGATGTACCAGGACTTGCGGTAGCATTATTGGTGGCGTAGGATGAAGAAAGATATTGTTGCATATGTGGCCCAATATTTGAACTGTCAGCAGGTCAAGTATGAGCATCAGAGGCCTGGTGGTTTGTTTCAGAGGATTGAGCTTCCCGAGTGGAAGTGGGAGAGGATTACCATGGATTTCGTTACTGGACTTCCGATGACTCGGAAGAATTTTGATGCTATTTGGGTCATTGTTGACAGGCTGACCAAGTCAGCGCATTTTATTCCTGTTGCGGCCATTTATTCATCAGAGAGGTTAGCTGAGATCTACATCCGAGAGATTGTTCGCCTTCATGGGGTGCCGGCATCTATCATTTTGGACCAGGGTACGCAGTTTACCTCGCACTTCTAGAGAGAAGTTCAGCAGGAGTTGGGCACCCAGGTTCAGTTGAGTACAGCGTTCCATCCTCAGACGGACGGCCAATTCGAGAGGACTATTCAGATATTGGAGGATATGCTCCGAACCTATGTCATTGATTTTGGAGGCTCGTGGGACCAGTTTTTTCCTTTAGAAGAGTTCGCCTACAACAACAGCTACCAGTCCAGCATTCAGATGGCTCCATATGAGGCGTTGTATGGTAGGCGATGTCGGTCTCCAGTCAGATGGTTTGAGCTGGGAGAGGCTCGATTATTGGGTACGGATTTAGTTCAGGAGGCCTTGGATAAGGTCAAGATCATTCAGGACAGGCTTCGTTCAGCTCAGTCGCGGTAAAAGAGTTATACAGATCGTAAGGTTAGAGATGTAGCTTTCATGGTTAGTGAGCGGGTCTTGCTCCGAGTGTCGCCTATGAAGGGCGTGATGAGATTTGGGAAGAAGGGCAAGCTTAGCCCTAGGTTCATTGGCCAATTTGAGATTCTCGATCGTATGGGAGTGGTGGCTTACAAACTTGCCTTGCCGCCCAGCTTGTCAGCCGTGCATCTAGTGTTCCATGTGTCCATGCTTCAGAGGTATCACGGCGATCCAGCCTATGTGTTAGATTTCAGCACTGTCCAGTTGGACAAGTTTCTGTCTTATAAGGAGGAGTCGGTGGCTGTTCTAGACCGGTAGGTTCGACAGTTGAGGTCGAAAAGTTTCCCTTCAGTGCGTGTTCGGTGGAGAGGTCAGCCTCCTGAGGCATCGACCTGGGAGTCCGAGTCTGATATGCGGAGCCGTTATCCTCATCTATTTCCCGACTCAGGTACTTCTTTCGTTTGTCCGTTCGATGATGAACGATTGTTTTAGAGGTGGAAAATGTGACGACCCAAAGGGTCATCACTTGCTTTTCTCTCTTTTCTGTGCTTCCGAGGCCTTGAAAACCTCATTTTTACTTGCCTTGATTTGTGTGCGCAGTCCGGGTGCGTAGATGGAAAGATTATATGTTAAATTCTGTGAAAATTTTTAAAATGTGGCTTTAAAATGATTAAAGTTGACTTCGGTCAATATTTTTGGTAAACGGACCCGGACCCATGATTTGACAGTCGCGGAGGGGCCGTAGAAAAATATGGGACTCGGACATGTGCCTGGAATCAAATTCCGAGGTCTAGAGCCCGAGAAAAGAATTTTTCTGTAAAATTGTTTTCTGAAATTTAATATGAAAATTTGAAATGAAAATGAATTAGAAAGCTATGGTATCGGGCTCGTATTTTGGTTCCGACGCCCGATACAATTCTTAAATATGTGTTAAGCACTTTCTGTAAAGTTTGGTTTAAAACGGACGTCGTTTGACGTGTTTCGGACTATAAGTTCCAAATTTGAAAGTTTGTGAAGCTTGAAGGAAAATCACGTGTTTTGAGGCTTGATTCCACGTATATGAGGTTATTTTGGCGATTTGATCGCACGAGTAAGTCCGTAGGATGTTTTTGAGGTTGTGTGCATATTTGGTTTGGAGCCCCGAGGGCTCGGGTGAGGTTTGGATAGGCATCGGATTGCATTTCCCATTTTTGAAAATTTGGTATTTCTCAGTTCTTGTGTCTTCGCATTTGCAAAGAAGTACTCGCAAATGCGAGTTCGCAAATATAACTACCATATCGCAAATGCGAGAAAATGGAGGCCTGACAGGTTTCGCAAATGCGAATAAGATCATCGCAAATGCGAAGGGCCATGGATCGCAATTGCGAGGCCCCTTTCGCAAATGCAAAAGTCCCAGTGTTGGCCTGGCTTCGCAAATGCGAAACTGTGTTCGCAATTCCCATATTTGGTCGGGGTTCGCCATTGCGAACCCCAGTTCGCATTTCCCAGATCTGCAACCTGTATTTTTCATACTTAGACGAATTTTCACCTCATTTCTTCATTCTTTCAACTCAAACACCTCATAGGCGATTTTTCAAGAAAACTTTCTTCCCCAAATCATTTGTAAGTAAATTTTTACTAAACTTCTTCAATCTTTATCATCATTAAACATGTTTTCATCTTAAAATCATAGATTTCCATGGGTGAAAATGGGGATTTTGGGTAGAACCTAGGTTTTCTTAAATTTGGGGATTTGGACCTCAAATTGAGGTCTAATTTTTAAACCAATCATAGATATGAACTCGTGGGGGAATGGGTAAACGGGTTTTGGTTCGAACCTCGGGTTTTGACCACGTGGGCCCAGGGGCATTTTGGGAATTTTTGGATAAAACTTTGGGAAATTCATTTTCATGCATTCGAATTGATTCAATTAGCATTTGTTGATACATTCAAGTAATTTGTGACTAGATTCGAGCGGTTTTGTGGTGAATTCGAGGGGTAAAGTTGTACTAGAGGATTGATTCGAGTTGGGAGCATTCGAGGTAAGTTTGATCTAACTTTGGCTTGAGGGAATAAGATTAGAGTATTGTTTGCTAATTGCTAATTGTTGAGTACGGTGTATAGGCATGGTGACGAGTATCTATACACTAGTGTCTAGCATGACCGTGAGTCCTTAGTTGTGCTTATTTTAATTTTGTTGTGACTCTTCCTTATGTAATTGATGATTTCTATATAACGTGAAGGGTATGAGAAAGAATTATGACTTGTGAACTCTTTGGAGCGTTGGCTCGAATGCTAAAGTAATTGTTGAGTAAGAAATGAAAGAAAGAGAAAGAAATGTGGTTATTCCCTTGCTGGGCTGTATTCGTATAGTGATTATCTCCCTTGCCGGGATGTGAAAGTTATTGTTGTTGTTCCCTTTGCTGGATTTAGCTGTTTACTTGTGTTTTCCCTTGCCGGGACTTCTATTACTGTTTGTCTATGCCCTCGCCCCATTGGTTGCGATTGTTGCTTGGGTGAGGAAGAGTGATAAAGCACGAAGGTTGATGTCGTGCACGATTTGTGTTGAGAAAATGCCAAAGCACGAAGGAACATTCCGTGCCATGTTTTGATTATTAATGCACGAAGGAACATTCCATACCATGTTTTGATTATTAATGCACGAAGGAACATTCCGTGCCACGTTTGATTATTAATGCACGAAAGAACATTCTGTGCCATGTTTTGATTATTAATGCACGAAGGAACATTCCGTGCCACGTTTGATTATTAATGCACGAAGGAACATTTCGTGCCATGTTTTGATTATTAATGCACGAAGGAACATTTCGTGCCATGTTTTGATTATTAATGCACGAAGGAACATTCCGTGTCGTGATTTGATTATTAATGCACGAAGGGACATTTCGTGCCATGTTTTGATTATTACTTTCGTTGACCTTGTAGTTGTACCCTTTGATTCCTTATTTATTGACATTGTATTCTAAACTGCTACTGCCCCTACAGCATGCTCCCCTCCCTATTGACTTGTTAAATTTCTGTATTCTCTTGTATTGCGTATATATATATATATATGAATTGCACAGGTTTGTTTGGTAGTTCGGTCTAGACTCGTCACTACTTCGCCGGGGTTAGGCCAGGCACTTACCAGCATATGGGGTCGGTTGTAATGATGCTACACTCAGTGCATCGTTTTGTACAGATCCAGATGTTGGAGCAGCATTTGAGTTACAGTAGCATTCTGGGAGCGAGTTTCCAGTCCAAGGACATTCGAGGTAGCCTTGCTGACGTTCGCAGGCCCGGAGTCCTTTCTATTGTATTCAGTTTATTATCGTTGTACCGTAGCAGACAGTTTTATGTTTCATTCAAACCTTGTATTTAGTATTCTCTAGACGTTCATGATTATTGTGACACCAGTCTTGGGTAGAGGATTGTTAAACTTCCGCATTTCTTTTAGTAAATTTTATTTGAGACTTCCTCTTTATTGTTAAATGCCTCATTATTGTTAAATTGTCGATGTTCGCTAAAAGAGGTAATTGATAATTGGCTTGCCTAGCTCCTATTAGTAGGTGCCATCACGATTTCCGAGGGTGGAAAATCCGGGTCATGACAATTATTATATATGTATTTCTCTTATATGGATTTGCACACGAAGGAAATTCATACACACATATAGGAATGCAATCATCTCAGAATCTTTCACGTTGTACAAATATTTATTAACATTTTCAACCTTTCACAATAGCAATATTTCCTTGGCTCTTTGGGCCTTTCACAAGTTTCTCTATTCATGGCACGATGGACGTGTTTCCCATTCCATACTTTCACTTCTTTTAATTTCAAGGATCATCACCAATTACCAATGTATAACGTAGTTCAGAAATCATATATCTCAAGTTCTTTAGCAATTGAAACTATAAACACAACATACTCAATTCAGTTAATTCCTCAGTTCACATTTCATTTCCATCATTTATTTCATAATTTTTGGCACTTGGGCTCATGTTACATTTGGAGTCTTTTCCCCTTTTTATTCGTTCAATAATATCATATTCCATATTGACGGGAACCAACATGTCATGAATTGCACATATAATAAAAGGAGCATGTAGGATCATAATTCACGTTTTCAAGTAGCATGGTGACATGGTAACATGTAGAACAATTAGGAAACATAAACCTTTCAACATATCACATTAAGTAATCAATTCCATATGATCAAGTAAGGTACTCGTACCAAGTATTCAAACACCAATAATTTGATTCTAAGAAGAATGGAGTTAGCCATACATACCTCAAAAAGCTTTTAGACAGATTCCAAATTTTTGAAGTTATCTTAAATAGTTGAGTCGAGGCTCGTCTCGTAATCCATTTCATATATGTATATTCTCCTTAGGCACAATCATATGTATATGTGTGTGTGTGTGTATGTGTGTGTGTGTGTGTATATATTACCCACACTCCATATCCTCAGTTCTTTTAATTTATTTCCAATTATCTTTGTAGCCTATCATCGGCTAAACACACTCAATCAAGGCATTTAGTACACATATGGGCATCTAGGAGTAATAAATTAATTGAGTTCCTCCTCACCCAAATGGGTATGATAGTCTTCATTTAAATTACGACTCGGAGTCATACCATTTTAATATTGAATCCATACATTAAACATCTATATTTTGATATAAGGCACATTCGGAATAGTCAGGCTTTACAAGTTCATCCGGGGTGACCCGGAAGGTGGGAATTAGAAATTTTGAGCTGATTATACTCAAACTTACAGAAAACATTACGGAATTCCATTTCGAGAGATAAAGTTTAGCCAACATACCGGGTTGAGCTTTTCCTAAGTTACTATAATGCACCAACATCTCTAGCAGTAATAATCTATAAGGAAAAAGCAAATATCAATTAATAATTTAGAAAGATTTCCCACGGTGTAACTCTCTTTGGGAAATTCATCAAACACCTAATCATGTGAAATAGACTACAAGGTCCTATACTTGAAACCCCTTCTTTCCTCAACTAATTTCAACAAGAAACTACCCAATAATAGTTGAAGATTCCACATACTACAACCTAGTGCACATGCATGGCTTATGTCACGACCCAAACCCCGCACTGGTCGTGATGGCGCCTCTCGGGAAGACAAGGCTAGCCAACTAACCCAACTCGTCTTTGAAAAAATAGTTAAAAATGAATAAATAGCTTAAATACGACTTAATAATATTAATTAGCATAAATAAAGCCCAACATAGCCCTAATCGGGGTGTCATAAGTCACGAGCATCTATTAGAGTGTAAGTACAACCACAAGGTCTAAAAGTACACGAATCAAGAATAATGAACAAAGGAAGAAAAACGATGTTGTGAACACTGGCAGTCACCTCGTTAAACTCCTATATCTCTGACTCTGATTAGCCAAATCCGCTACCGAGTGAATAAATACCTACATCTGCACATGGGGTGCAGGCAGTAAAGTGAGTACTCCAACTCAATGAGTAATAAAGGTAAATAACAACTAAGCGGTAAGAAATCATGTATGACAAATCATCATGTTGTATAGAAGCAGTGTAAACCCTTTTTAGAAAATAGTGAAGCTGTGAAATCTTTAGAGAAACATCTTAGCTTAGTTTAAACCTCTTTTGAAAATGACTTTTTCAGCATTTACGCAAATGAATGCAAAACAAATAGTGCAGATAAGCACAGAATTCCGTCCCGCGGGCACAACACTCAGTTATCAAATAATGCTAGGATATTAGGTAAATATTGCAAGAAGTAGCACAAATAATAGATAATGGCAGACAAATGAAATAAGGTAAACACATCAAACTGTACTAGTACCGCTGCGGCGTGTAGTCCGATCCACATATCGCTACGGCGTGCAGCCCGATCCATTTATCGTTGACGACGCTCACTAGGGATGTGCAGATTCTGGGAGGGGCCCCTTACGGCCCAAGCTCAATATGAAACCATCTCGTGGTATCAAATCTAGGCTCTTGGCCTCATATCAGTATCAATATAACACTGTTGCGGCGTGCAACCCAATCCAAAAGTATCCTCACAACTTTGGCCCTTGGTCTCACATAGTCAAAAACCACTTAAGCATCTTGGGCAATAGTAAAACATGATGCTCAGCCCAAAAATAGTATTGGAAATATCATTTCAAGAGTAAAGTAAAATAAACTTGGCTGAGTTTTGAAAATAGTAGAAAATACATGACTGAGTTCAAGTATAACATAAAACAGTGAGGAAATATCAACAACCATCCCCTAAGGGGTTCAAATAACTGGCACTAAGCCCAAATATGGAAATTAGCCCAAATCATGATAATAACAAATACGTTTCAGTCAAATATGCAGCGAAATCATCCATCGGGATGGACCAAGTTACAATCCCTAGCAGTAAAAGACCCCATGCTCATCATCCAGTGCGTGTCTCACCTCAATATAGCAATACGATGTCAATCCGGAGTTTCAAACCCTCAAAATATCGTTTACAATCATTACTCATCTCAAGCCGGCCAACTCTAGATCGTTATGCCCTTGCCTCTCAAATCGGCATCCTCGCGCGTCGAATCTGATCAAAACCACAATGAATACGTCAAAATATGCTAAGGGAACAAGGCCCAAGCGAAAATAATCGAAAAACATCAAAAATCCCGAAATTGTCAAAACTCGAGCCCCGGTCCCACTTCTCAAAACTCAGAAACTTTCACATCAATAAATTCCTTATCTCCTCACGAGTTCATACATATCAAAAATACTAAAATCGGAGTCCAAATGACCCCTCAAATCCCCATCTAAAGGCCTCTTAAACTCAAGCCCTAATCCTCCATTTTTGCCCTTTAATTCCTTCAATTACAGCCCTAAACTCATGAAACACAACCATAGCATGGAGTTTTAGGTCCAAAAATCCTTACCTCAATGAAGTCTCTTGATTTCTCTCTTCAGAATCGCCCAAAAAGCTCCAAGGTCGAAGGCAATAATGGTAAAAAAAAAACCTAAATCGCGAGATGAAATAACATACAAGGTCTGCCTAAGCCTTTCCGCATTTGCGGTCCCAAAATCCTCTTCTGCGATACCGCTTCTTCAGTTCATCCATCCCGAAATTCACTAAAGGCTTCAAACAGCTTCTGCAGTCACCTAACCACATCTGTGGCTCCGCAGGTGCGAGACATCTACTGCATCCTCGAAATTCCTTAAGTCCATCCTGACCGCATCTACGGTCCTATTGCCGCATCTGCGGCTCCACATGTGCGGTTCCCTATTCGCATCTGCGTTCCCAGCATTTCTCTTGCCTTTCCAATTTTGCGACTTCCACCCTGCATCTGCGACACCGCACCTGCGGTCCCCAAGCTGCAGGTGCGTAAATACCAGCAACAGCAAAACCTGAAATTGCCCAAGTCCAAATATTTCCCCGTTAGCCATCCGAAATCACCCCGAGGCCCCTGGGATCTCAACCAACAGTTCCAACACAGCCTAAAACCTCATTCAAACTTGTTCCAATCATCAAAACACTTCAAACAACACCAAAACCATCAAATTTCATCGAATTAAAACCTAAGTTCTTCCAAAACTTCCGAAACACGCATTTGATCATAAACCCAACCAAATGACCTTCGAATAACTTGAAATTTTGCACACACATCCCAAATCACATAAAAAAGCTACAGCAACTCTCGGAATTCCATTCCGACCCTCGGATAAAAATCTCATCTATCAATTGAAAATCGCCAAAATACCAATTTCGCCAATTCAAGCCTAATTCTACACCGTACCTCCAAAATCATTTCCGATCACACTCCTAAGTCACAAATCATCCCCCAAAGCTAACCGAATCATCGGAATTCATATCTGAGCCCTCTAACACATAAGTCAACATCCGGTTGACTTTTCTAAACTAAGCCTTCCTTAAAGAGACTAAGTGTCTCATTTCCTTCTAAAATCAATCCAAGCCAACTCGATCACACAAGACACTGATAATGAAGCATAAATAAGTATAAAATGGGGGAAACGGAGCGGTAACCCATGAGACGACAGGTCGGGTCGCCATATCCTCCCCAACTTAAACAAACGCTCATCCTCGAGCATCCCCAGAGTTGTTTTAGAATCCAACCAATAGCTGAATAACTTTACCATGCATATACCCGGGGGTGATCGCACGTCACGCTATCTCATATAGGTCTGATAACACCTTTTAACCAAAACTACACAATCCAATCTAGCCCATAAACCATAGAACCACATTTTCACTTCTGAAATACAATCAAAACCTCACACATATACTTCGAATAGACCCGAACTATCTATAGTAACCTATGCAAGCAACCTCAAGTGCAATTATCCGATATACCACATAACTCAAACATATCTAGTGATAACTTCCATTCACAGCAGCTGCACATAACACCTGAATACTGGTAGAAACCTCTTATCAACTAAAGTCTCATCCCAACACTTCCATATACTGCCAATGATAAATGAATCGCGAAATAAATCATAACCATCTCTCAAATCAGTCATCCATAAGGTTGCTTCTCCTTTGGCAAGACCATAGCAAATTTATGAACCGCACATCGGTATTTACCCATCAAACATGCTGAAATCGAATCTGTTTATTTTCATTACAGGCCCCCAACGATTTCATCTACTCCAACACAATTACTCTGGTGACATGACACACCAAGATAGGCTAAGGCCACAACTCGCGTAGTTCGCGCACCAATAAGCAACAATTCGAACATACTCACATCATGAAACTGACTCAAATGAAAAAGCCATACTGCAAGCTCACCAATATCATGACACTACATGGCTGAGAAACCGTCTCACATCATAGAAATAGAACACACAAATTTGACCCGCAATGTCATATTTCCACATAGCATTGCTGCAACGCACGATCCTATCTAAATACTGCTCCACATGAAACACCTCAAGTCACTATGGTCGAAATCCACAACCATGCTCAATTGATGTTTGGAACCAAAGCAAATCATTACACCTATGGTGAAACAAATAACATACACCACGCAAACCCGATAGAACATAACTGGTACGTCATTCACTGAGTAACTCCCAATTACTCTTCCGACTCGATTTCCACTATGAAACCCCTATGAAACCACACCATATGTTCCCATAACCAACAAATCATAATGTCTCGCAACACAAAAGTAAACTTAAGGTCTCCCAGATTACTAGCAAGCTCAATAACGATCGAATCAACCTACCCCTCAATAATACAATTTGGGGCCAACCAAACCGACTCAAGCTAGAACACGCATCCACATTGGCATGCCAACGAACTCACTATCAGTGAAGCCTGAAGATGCTCCTTCTACTACTATAACTCCCGCCGGAGCTATACAATACGGTGCCCAGCACCAAATCAATACCGAACTCCACAACCTTGCCCAACGACATGCCCGGCCACAAGAAACACATCCGAAAGTTCCTCAACACCAGAACTGAATTAGTGGTAGAAACCTCTGCACTGACATCCATCACGAAGGCCCAGTTAAGAAAGGCATTCCTTCCCAGCCGTTCGCTGGGTCTTTGAAATATAAATCACTCTGCTAGAACATAATCCGACGTACCTCGCCACTCAACCCATGGCGTTTCCGACATAGCCCATAGCGCAATAGTCCAAAATAACCCAACACTGAGACAACCAGTCTACACCCCAATATCATATCCAAAATCTAACATACAAAGCAAAGAAAGATCCACTCGGGCCTCCAAATCCCAGTAGTTGCTAAATAGTGCCGAAACACACGATCTACAACACATTATAGCCTGTATATGAGAACTTTCGTCTCCATATCCACACGGCGCATGAATCATCATATTCGATCCTAATTTTTCCGGCCGAACACATGCACACCTTTAATACGCAATCATTCCACGATAAATACTCTAAAATTTCCCTGTGCCACCAAGCAAACCCGAATACCACCAGTCGATCCAACAAGAAAATGCCGCAATACTACCAAAGTATCATCAGTTTAATCACATTACCCTTTTTTTTCTAAGACATATACTCTCGTCAAATCACTTCCAATTAGTAGTACTATTTCCTTGATTATCTGAGGTTACCCGTTGCCTAAGAGTTTTAGGAACTTCCTTTCCGAACTGAACTATAACCTAGCATACGCCAGTCTCGGTCCTCCACAACATACCACATATACCATACCATCCAAGGATAACATGAAAACTTTTATCTCCCTTCTGAGCCACAGACATATACGCACTCAACTAGTCAAGAACTTTCATTGATCCCATCTAGAAGAAAATCATTACACATCCCATGTCTCTCATTCGTAGAAAATGCACCTCTCCAACCACGGTAGAAATCAACAAGAACTCTCCCAATTCCATCTGCACAAATTAAACTACCAGAACTGAATCCTTCTAACTAGACCAAGCTAAGCAAGCCATCAAAACCCAAGAGCATTGTTGCCAAATACCTATAAGAACCCATTACCTCGAATACATACAAAGAATTAATCATATCATTACCATACCGATTTGGTCTACTATCAAGCTATTCCATCTATATAATTTCCCTTCTGATTCATCATCAACTTGATATTCCCTCTTATTGTAGCACCACAATGCCTCAACCCAGGCTTACCACACGAGACCCAAGCATAAGACCACACTGTCTAAGACCCATAAGCCACTAAATACTCCCTCAAATATTCCCAGAAACACCATATTCCAGAATACTTTACTCTGAAGAACTTCTTGGGAATCTAAATCCGTTACCTTTACTTTCCTAATACTGATACATAGAATCCCATAATTAACATAAAAATACCACAAGTCTTGACCTCTTCCAATGAAAACACAGTCTCTAACCACATACACAACCTTAAGATACCCGATTGTTCCCTGTAGAATCTTGAACACATTAGAACCATTCTCAAAAGTCATTCACTCTTATTCAAACTACAACTTACCTGACCTAACGGACAGAACCACCCGTGCCTCATTGGCACTCCGATACCACAAAATGAAATCCTTCTCCCAATACAACCAAGCAACTTCCTGCTCTATGCACCGGGCGTTCTTTACCAACAACACTCTAGACATTCCGTCATTATCATACCCTATGAAGCATAATATAACATTTGTCGAAATCTTCCTTTACTCGAGCCATTCTCGGTCTCAATTTCTGCAAGCCATAACTAATTCACTCACACGCCTCAAAATCAAACCAACATAGCTCCTAACCGTGCAATCAATAGACTCCCCCACTTGGCTCGGAGCCATAGGTCCAGATACACTCAATAACTCATAACATTTTTACTCTATTGATGCCACAATACCATAGTGAGATTAAACTCAAATCATTTGTAAGCTTGTGAAAACACAGATCATCTAGTACTGTAAATCTTTTACAATTCTCGCATTCATCCCCGCAACAGCTAAGTCCACTCCCTTAGGCGATCTAAAATTTCAAATTTCAACACTTACTTTTCACTTGCACATGAGACCTCCTAACATACACATAAGGATCACACCACTTGAGAATATCCCGCGGGAGATAACCCACCTGCTTCGCCTTAATATAACATTTCCGTATACCTTCCACCGTCATAAACATTACACAGCCACTTAATCATCCTGAGTCTGAACTCATACCGCAATATAAAATTTACTTCACTCCCAACTAGGAGACACGAAAATATTCTTCACGCGCCCATAAATCGGGGCTACACATCCATTCACAATGGAAATCAAGCACTTATTAGTTCATCTATCATCCAGCAGACCTCCCTCATCACTTCCAAGTTACATAGATACATCTCGCAGTACTAACATACTCATCACATAGCTAACCAGTCGTCACTCCCACTAATAGGGACAATACCGAACATATAAGTTCTAAATACTTGCTCACACAATCAATACCTCTGTGCTCAAGCCATGGGCAAAGATTCGGCCTCAAGTCCTCCAGACTAGCCCAACATCAAACTCACAGAGATCACATCTCGCCCCTTGATCGGGGAATCACAAGCCATCAAGGCACATCTGATACTGAGCAATCATACGCGCATACGAACGCGTGGAAGGAATTTCAAGAGTTTCTTTTCAAGCTGAATCAAGGACGCACGATAAGAATTCAAGAATATGAAGTTTTTCTAAAGGTTCTGAAGCCTCTCGAGGATAAATATAAATGTCTCTATACCGATTCGTGAGACTCTACTAAACCTGCTTATGACTCATGAGACCTAGTAACCTAGGCTCTGATACCAACTTGTCACGACCCAAACCCTACAATGGTCATGATGGCACCTTTCGTGAAGACGAGGCCAACTAACTAACCCAACTCATCTTTGCAAAAATAGTTAAACATGAATAAACAACTTAAATATGACTTAATAATATTAATTAGTAGAAATACAGCCCAACACAGCCCTAATCGGGTATCACAAGTCACGAGCATCTATTACAGTTTAAGTACAACCACAAGGTTTAAGAGTACACGAATCAAGAATAATGAACAAAGGGAGAAAAACAATGTTGTGAACGCTGGCAGTCACCTCATTAAACTCCTATATCTCTAACTCTGATCAGCCAAACCAGCTACCGGGAGAATAAATATCTCCATCTGCACATGGGGTGCAGGGATTAAAGTGAATACTCCAACTCAATGAGTAATAAAGGTAAATAACAACTGAGCGGTAAGAAATCACGTATGACAAATCATCGTGATGTATAGAAGCAGTATAATCCCTTTTTTAGAAAATAGTGAAGCTGTGAAATCTTTAGAGAAACATCTTAGCTCAGTTTAAACCTCTTTTGAAAATGACTTTTTCAGCAGTTACGCAAATGAATGCAAAACAAATAGTGCAGATAAGCACAGAATTTCGCCCCTCGGGCACAACACTCAGTTATCAGAAAATGCCAGGATATCAGGTAAATATTGCAAGAAGTAGCATAAATAACAGATAATGGCAGACAAATGAGATAAGGTAAACACATCAAACAGTAGTAAAACATGATGCTCAGCCTAAAAATAGTATTGGAAATATCATTTCAAGTGTTAAAGCACAATAAACTTGGCTGAGTTTTGAAAACAGTGGAAAATACATGATTGAATTCAAGTATAACATCAAAACAGTGAGGAAATATCAACATCCATCCCCGAAGTAGTTCAAATAATTGGCACTAAGCCCAAATATTGCAATCAGCCCAAATCATGATAATAACAAATAAGTTTCAATCAAATATGTGGTAAAATCATCCATGGGGACGGACCAAGTCACAATCCCTAGAAGTAAAAGACCCCATGATCGTCATCCAGCGCGTTTCTCACCTCAATATAGCACTACGATGTACAATTTGGGGTTTTAAACCCTCAGGATATCATTTACAATTATTACTCACCTCAAGCCGGCCAACTCTAGCTCGATATGCCCTTGCCTCTCAAATCGGCCTCCTCGCGCGTCGAATCTGAACAAAACCACAACGAATACGTCATAATATGCTAACGAAACAAGGCCCAAGCAAAAACAATCGAAAAACATCAAAAATTCCGAAATTGGAAAAACCCGAGCCCCGGGCCCACTTCTTGAAACTTAGATATTTTTACATCAATAGATTCCTTATATCCTCACGAGTTCATACATATCAAAAATACTAAAATTGGATTCCAAATGGCGCCTCAAATCCCCATCTAAAGGCCTCTTAAACTCAAGCCCTAATCCTCTATTTTTGCCCTTTAATTCCTTCAATTACAGCCCTAAACTCATGAAATACAACCATAGCATGGAGTTTTAGGTCCAAAATTCCTTACCTTAACAAAGTATCTTGATTTCTCTCTTCAAAATCGCCCAAAAAGCTCCAAGGTCAAAGGCAACAATGGTGAAAAAACCCAAAATCGCGATATCAAATAACATAAAAGGTCTGCCCAGGCCTTTCCGCATTTGCTGTCCCAAAATCTACTTCTGCGGTACTGCTTATGCGGTTCATCCATCCGCTTCTGAGGAAATTCACTAATGGCTCCAAACCGCTTCTGCGGTCACCACATCTGCAGCTCCGCAGATGCGAGACATCTATCGCATCTGCGAAATTCCTTATGTCCAGCCTGACCGCATCTGCGGTCCTATAGTCGCATCTGCGGCTTCGCAGGTGCGGTTCCCTATCCGCATCTGCGGTCCCAGCATTTACCTTGCCTTTCCAATTTTGCGACACCGCACCTGCGATCCCCAAGCCGCATGTGCGAAAATACGAGCAACAGCAAAACCTGAAATTGCCCAAGTCCAATTTTTTTCCCGTTAGCCATCCGAAATCACCGCGAGGCCCCCGGGACCTCAACCAATAGTTCCAATACACCCTAAAACCTCATTCAAACTTGTTCCAATCATCAAAACACTTCAAACAACACCAAAACCATCAAATTTCACCGAATTAAAGCCTAAGTTCTTCCAAAACTTCCGAAACATGCATTCGATCAAAAACCCAACCAAATCAACTCCGAATAACCTGAAATTTTGCACACACATCCCAAATCACATAACAAAGCTACAATAACTTTTGAAATTCCATTCCAACCCTCGGATCAAAATTTCACCTATTAACCGGAAATCGCCAAAATACCAACTTCGCCAATTCAAGCCTAATTCTACACCGGACCTCCAAATTCACTTTCGATCACACTCCTAAGTCAAAAATAATCCCCCGAAGCTAACTGAATCATCAGAATTCATATCTGATCCCTCTAACACATAAGTCAACTTCCGGTTGACTTTTCCAAACTAAGCCTTCCTTAAAGAGACTAAGTGTCTAATTTCCTTCTAAAATCAATCCAAGCCAACTCGATCACACAAGATATTGATAATGAAGCATAAAGAAGCAAAAAATGGGAAAAATAGAGCGGTAACCCATGAGACTACGGGTCGGGTCATCACAGCTTACTTCTAACCCTACCATATGTTTTAACTCTTAACCTCTTGCATTAAAGCTCTAGAAGTAAGACTTACCTAGATAGATGATAAACTAGTGGCTAGCTTCCTTGATTCTTGAAGATTTGAACAAGATTAGGTGATTTGGAACTAGGATCCTTCTTTCTCTCTCTATATGCTCCCAACTCTCTCTAAAATCAATAGAAAATGACCCCAAATAAAGACCCTAAGCCTATATATTAAAATGGGGTCGGGTTATAAAAATGGGAAAAATAAGCCTCTAAAATCGGGTCTGCGGTCGCATAATGGACCGCAAAATAGGAATGTGGGCCGCCAACGCGTCGCAAAACCCGGTGCCCAAAACTGGGCTACACTCGTCCAGTTTGCGACCAGATTTGGAGTCGCAGAACAATTATGCGGACCGCATAATGGTTTTGCGATCGCAAAACTGACACAGGATCGCATTTTTCTAGCCTTTGATAATTTGATCATAACTTTGTATAGGAATGTCCAAATGACGAACAATTTGAAGAGTTAGAAACTAGAATCGAAGACCTTTCATTTGATAGGTTTTTCATCAAATAAGACGTGATATATATTTAGATATGCTCATTCAAAGTAGGGACTTATGCGAACTCATTTGGAATTTTAGCCTATTATGAAATTTTCCAATTTGACTTAGACTAAGGCCTTTCCTTGGACCTCAAATTACTTATTATAAGACTTATACACTTATTTACCAAATACAATTGATGTACATCATGTTAATAGTACGTAAAATATTTTAATTAGCCTACCTGGCAACACGAAATCCTAAATTGCTTTCCGAAATTTTTTGGGGCCTTACAGTAAGCCAACTAATAACTATCCAATTTCAATAATGGTAGTAAGTCAATTAAACAAAATAAATTATCTTGATCTTTCACACTTTCCAAGGACTGTTAGTACAAATTATGAACTTCTAAGAATAAAGTTTAAAAAGTTGATATGAAGAAAATACGTCTTCTGTTTGAAAAGTACATAAATAGAATTTTAATACTCTAAGGCTACCGTGACCAAGATGTAGCTACAGCAGGAACGCAGGTATGCCTTCGAATCCAGCAATCATCAAACGCAAAAAAATCGGCATCAGGGATCTGCACGCAGTGTGCAGGAAGTGTAGTATGAGTACAACCGACCCCATGTACTCAAAAAGTAACAAACCTAACATCAAGTTGAAAGCAGTGACGAGTTGGAGCATAGGTAGGGTCCAACACCAATAACCAACAGCAGTTAATACAACATAGAGCATATAAACAAGGAAATAATCTCAGAGATAAAAATGTTCAGCCTTTGCACAGTTTTCCAAAATAATTCCGCTTTTTAGAATATCAGTGAAAACCTAAATCCTTTATCAAAATCATTGAAAAAATTTGAGATAGTTTGAAAATTATAATTTTCCTAAAACCTCCTTTCCACAATACGTAAAAATGTTTCATTTCCTTTCCAAATAACGAGTGTGAAATACCACTCTATGACTACATATTAATGTATGTAAAAACTCATGAATGATGTGATACCATACAGCATGAGAAAAATGCGTCTCTATGCAGATATGCCATGTATGCATGCCAATGCCATGTATCTCATAGATGAATTATGTACGCACTCTCAGAGTACTGAACCTTACTGTATCATATTTTTGACTCATCATATTCAACCACTCGGTACTGTATATAGCACACACGGCCCATGAAAATCCATCCCGAAATATATACAATACTAACTATAAGTCACCAGTATCGAGGAAAAAGAGCAATCCACCCTGTGGAGAAATCCATCGCCAGGTGTCACGTACTTCGGACAAATCCATGTCCAGGGAAATCCATACCTCAATAATATATAAATGTTCAACCACTCGGTACTATTTATCACCCATGTGGCCTAGGGAAATCTATCCCAGAACATATACAACACTGACTATGGGTCACCCAGTACCGAGGAAAAGGGAAAATCTAACCCTATGGAGAAATCCATCTCCAGATAACAAATACTTCGGACAAATCCATGTCCAGGGAAATCCATCCCTCAATAATATCATCCGCGCTCACTAGGGTGTGCAGACTCTGCAAGGGCTCCTTTAGACCAAGCGCTATAACAAGTCAATCATGGCATAAATCAACAAAATATGTTGTGGAGTGTAGCCCAATCCCACAACTATCACAAATAATTAGGCTCTTGGCCTCACTCAGTAATCAAACTCTCCAGTCTTACCCATGGGCTCACAATGTCATGAAAACTGACTCAGAATATTGATATGATGTATCAATAAGTAACAACTGCGACTGAGATATGATATAAATGCATGAATGTGACTGAGCACGGGATATCAATGAAATCAATTAGATGAAAACAAGAAATTACTGGTAGGGGTCCCAACAATATCGGCATAAATCCTAAACATGATATCTAGCATGATGTGCAGCTCATTCATCACATGGTGAAAAATGCAAATATCAACAAAGTGGGCCACTAAATAGTGCCTTGGAAACAATAGAGTCACAACTCACAGGATGCATGCCCACACGCTTGTCACCTAGCATGTGTGTCACCTCAACACCAATCACATAACACATAATTCGGGGTTCCATACCCTCAGAACTAAGTTTAGAAGAATTAATTATCTTAAACAAGCCAATTCCAAATGCCGAGCAAGCCAAGCGATGCTTCAAGAGTGCCATCTCATGCGTAGAGACCTTCGAACGGCTCAAAACTAGTCAAAAGTAACTCAAATATATCAAACAATACTTAAGGAACCAATCCCAATCAAAAAATATCGAATCTTTAATCAAAACCCAAAATTTGCCATAAAGCCCAACCCTGGCCCGCACCTGGGAACCCAACAAAATTTAGAAAATACGATAACCCATGCAATTACGAGTACAACTATACTAGTTTCACTCAAATCCGACTCCAAATCGGTGTTCAAAACTCCAAAATTCACTTTATGAAATTTTAGACAAAATCTCCAAATTTCACTTCGAAATCATCAATCAAATACCAAAAACGAAGATGGACTCATGAAATATAACCAAAATCGAGTATAGAATACTTACTCCAATCCATATGGTGAAAATCATCTCAAAAAATTGTACAAATCTGAGCTTCCCAACTCAAAATATGACCAAATGAACAAACCTTCCATATTAAGTAATTTTGCCCAGCTGTTCTGCCTTGTTTTGCGTGCCAAACGATCCCAAAACTTTTTTTGATACCTCCAATGGATTCCTTATGAAATTTCAATCAAGATAGGCTTTTGAATCACTCCATTTGACCTTATAATAAAGGAGATATATTAGTTTCAATATTTAAAAATAGTGCAGATTTTTAATATGGAACAGTGGCAATAATTAATCTTAAAAAATATCTGGCAACCCAATTCTTAATAAAATGATCATAAAATCCTCATAAGATGTCCAAATTCGACGATTCTTTTTGCTAGGTCTCCATAATTATGATACGGATCTAATGATTCCACCAAAATGGAAAATGGAGCTCATTTGCTTAATTTGGTACCATTTATGCTTGAAGATACGACGTCGAAACATAAGAAAAACTAGCGCAACACCGCCCAAACTTATTTGAAACTCACCCGAGCCCCTCGGGACTCCGTACGAACATACCAAAAAGTCCCATAATATAATACGGACCTACTTGAGGCCTCAAATCACGTATAACAACATCAAAACTACAAAACGCACCTCAACTCAAACTTAATAAACTTTTAAACTTTTGACTACCAAAACTCGCGCCAAAACATATCAAATCAACTCAGGATGGACTCAAATTTTGCACACAAGTCCTAATACATCATACGGAGCTACTCGTACACCCAAACTACCAAGCAAAGTTCAAATGCTCAAAATGACTGGTCGAGTCGTTACACCTTTTCCCCTTAATTTTTTAAATTTTTTTCTCCATTTTCAGCAGTGGTTCCGCGCGGCAGCAGCATGGTCGTTATATATATATATATATATATTAATTTTCTATATATGAACATCCTATCTATTTGAATTAGGTATGGTTAAAGTTTTAGGGATATTAGTTTTTTAATGATACTTAATACAAAATAAAAAGAGAGAAGAATATGTTGAATTAGCTATGGAAGAAATTTTGGGTTAAACAAGAATATGTTAAGAAATCCTAAATCTAATTTTAGTGATTGAATAACTTATTTTTGAAATAAAAAAGATGACATGTTGGCATAAAGTAATTGAGAAAAATAACGATAGGAAAGAAGGAAAATGCACCTTTCCTTTCACTTCCAACAGTAATTATATTAACTAGTTATAATTTAAAGCTTTGGTGTAAAGTTTGTTGTACTAGATTTATTTTTGCTTCTTAATTTTATTGTTAGAATGATATTAAATTTAAATTTTTTTAATTTCAACATTAAGATTAATTTGTGAATTTGAGAAATCATTAGTTAATTTGGATTATATGAACATTTAAGAAGCTATTCAAATTTAGTTACTATAGTTAAAGACTTATATTATTTAGAATAGGGATTAATGTGAAATTTCGAGTTTTAAAAATATTAATTTAAAAAATAAAATATATCAATTAAAGTGCTTTAACACCATGATACATATATATCTAAAACGAACCTTTGAAAGAGTATAACTTTGTAACCAATTTAAATAAATTAAATTGTATTAAATATCTCATTTCTAGATTTCTATTTGTCTTGATGGAATTTGTGCATCATAGATGTATGTATAAAAGAAATCATCCTAATCGTGCGGGGTTGAGGGAAGAATTTATTGAAGGGGTTGTTGAATTTATTGCTAAGGCTCAAACACTTGATGATTTTCTTATTGGAGGAAAGATTAGGTTCCCTTATGTGAAATGTAAGTGTGTTAAGTTATTGAAAACAAACGAAGTTAAAATTTATCTCTACAAGAAAGGGTTTGTAGAAAATTATTATATATGGACTGTTCACGGGGAGAATCATGCAAGTTTATATGATGTTAACTTTCATAATTCTTTTGGTGGTGAGGGTCGCCCCATTGTGGAGCATAATGTTGAAAAATCTCGATACAATGAATTGATGAGGGATGCTTTTGGGATGTTTCCTAGGATTCAACCCGAACCAAATGATGAGGCTAAGCGTTTCTATGAACAGTTAAATTAAGCTAGTCATGCATTGTATGAAGGTTCGGTGCATTCCAAGTTGTCTGTTGTGGTTAGATTGTTTCTATTTCCCAAGCGGGCATGGATTCTATTATTGGGCTTATGAATTAATTTAATCCGAGTAACATTGACTTACCAAAAGATTTTTACACTGCTAAGAAATTGGTTTTTAAGTTGGATCTTTTATCACAGAGAATTGATTGTTGTTAAAAAGGTTGAATGTTATTCTATAAGGATGACGCATCTCTAGAGAACTGCAAATTTTATCAGCCTCGTTTTAAGGAAGTCACAAATACCAATAAGAAAAAAAGAAAGTTCCGTTAAAGTGATGCAGTACTTACCTCTTATACCTGGGTTAAAGAGGTTGTATTCATCAATGAGCCCTGCTCCTTATATGATATGGCACTATGAATATAGAAGGCCACCCGGTATTCTATGCCATCTGTCAGATGGAGAAGCGTGAAAGTATTTTGATAGGGTGTTCTCCGAGTTTACTAGTGAACCAAGAAATATTAGGTTGGGATTATGCACAGATGGATTTACTCTATTTGTTGTCTCTGCTGCACCATATTCATGTTGGCCAGTGTTTGTTACCCATTTTTACGTGATAGAGCTTGGAGACCTGACCCTAGAGTCAGAATGATGTCTAAATACTTGGTCACTGGGTACAACTTTCATACAGAATAATAGTCTAATGGAAATAAAACCAACAATAGTGGGATGTGGGTAAAAGATGATGGAGATGTTGATTATTACGGTGTGCTTCAAGAGATTTTGGAAGTGGAGTATACTGTAAGTTGGCCGCGGAAAAAGTTAGAACTCTTTCAATGTAAATGGTAAGATCCAACACCGAATATAGGTACAAAGGTGCACGCTCAGTACAAAATAGTTGAAACTAAACACACGGGCAATCTACCATGTTCACTATCTGTCGATACCCAATTTTTCGCTCATTTTTAAATATATGTATAAGTACTTTCAAAATAATGCATATACATCATCATTTTGATTTATGAGCGCACACAAGTATTTTTATAATTTTTCATAATTTAAAGGCATTAAATCAATTTATTTCTGTATTTTATTATATAAATATTCAATAATTACCCTCAAAATTATTTTTTATGATGATTTAATCATCCAAATATATCAATTATATCAATATGATGTTTTAAATATTTTCAGTGCATTTCTTCTAATTACATTTGCATTTTTAAGACTAAATTGTACATCTTTGCAATCGTAGCCCATATTATTATATAATTACATTATTTATATAGAAAATGATTTTTTATATTTTTAAAATGTTAAGTAATTATATTAAAATATTTTTGTACACGAATGATATTTTTGTTATTTATTTATCACTTTTATAAATTATTTATTTGATTAAAATGGGGTATTTAAAATTTAGCCCTAAATTCCACCTATTTTTCGAACCTAAAACTACCAAATTCACTAGCCCAACACCCTTACACTAACCCAATTACCCCTGGACCAAGACCAATTAGCCCAACCCCATACCCATTTAAACCACCCGACCCAGAACTCTTTTAAGTCGTGGTCATCGATATCTGAGATCAACGGTCCATGTCACACCCTCCTCTTTAACTACACCCAAGCCCTAACCCTAAATTACACTTCACCGCCCCCCTCCCCCCCTCCCACCCTGGAACTCTCTCTATCTCACCTCTGAAGAACCCTAATCACCGCCCTTTACCAATCCCTTCCTAATCCCTTCAGCCATGGGATTTACCCGTTATTTACTTACCATATTCGTGTTCCTTCTCTACTTGTTCATCTATGGTGTTACCTAGTTTTATTTCCTAAACATGGCAAGCAGATCTCTTAGAAATCGAGCCAAATCTGGTTCATCTCCTTAACTTTTCTCCGTCTGTGTTCGTTCTTGTTCTTTTATGGTATGAATCTCTATGAATCTTCGTGTATCTTTGAGATTCTTACTTACCCTAAATTAGGGTTTCAGATCCTTTTAAATCAAACCAAATCTGTCTTGATTCTTTGTTTTTGAATAGTATGTCTGTCTATATTTATCTTATTCTATGCAACATGTGATTTTTTTACTTTTTATTACTGTCGATTTGTGTACTTTGCCTAAAAATAGGGTTGTAAAATTTCTTCTCTTCCTTACTGATTTCGATTTGTTTTCCATCAAGTGTTTGACTGATGATTTTGCATGTTTATTTGTTAATTCCTACCACTATATAAACCCCTTCCCCATCCCCTTTAGACAGACTTTGGAATCATTATAACCTCACTACATCTAAAACTTCACTCTGTTATTTCATTCTATACTTTGGTTTTGGCCTGCTGAAAGCCAAGGCAATTAAATTCTGGGTTTTGCTTCTCATTGACGTTCAGAACACCGTGGGTTTTGTTCTTTCTTGCATTTTCATTTAACTGGTGAGTTACTTGACTTTCATAATTTCATCCTTATGTGTTCTTACCTTGAATCTCAGGCTTAATACGTTTCTAATTTATTTTTAAACATCACTCTGTCAACTTCTGCATGTGATCACTCTTAATGCTACTAGTTCTGATACTATCTATTCCTAATTGGGTAATCTGAATCTTCCTAAGACTGTTGAGTCAGTGTGTTGATACCTAAATGTTTATAAGTCTGTTCGCTTGCTTAGAATCTCTATGATGAATGGCTCATATCTGTGGTAATCTGTGTTTAGACTTTCAGTGTTAGTCATAATTTGCCGCTCTGCCGTTATGTCACTCAGCATGCTCACTCACTCCCACACCCCTTTAGTATTTGGTTATGATTTAAAATAGTTGTTTCAGCATATTTGAATTGTTACCTGGAGGTGTTAGGCTAAACATTTGTTATTTAGACCTTTATAACAATGGTTGAATGCCCATATCTGCTACTTGACATGAGTTTACCTTCCATTATGTCCAGAATCTCTGTAGAGATTTTCTGGCATATGTTATGTGTCTGTGATCTCACCCTTTTGCTAACATGATTCCCTGTTCCTTTTATGATTACTAGGCTTATCATAATGCTGCCTTGTTTCTTATATACTTAGCATAATTTCCAACCATGTTTCAACCTGTCTAGTAATGTGCATCTCTATATAATAGCCCTTGTCAATCCTGCAAACATGTTCTTTCCTTAATTTTTTGAGCATCTGACTGCTTCTATGTTAAGTGTTGAACTTGTTTTCCTCGGTTTGTATTAAGCTTGTTTAGTGATTTAATCAATTGTCTGCCTGATTTGCTCAGTTTGGTTATGTCTGCTAAAACCTTTCAGTTGTTGTTTCTTAATTTTGACCCTTTATTTCACCTGTCACCTAAGTTCTTTGAATCACATTCTTAGCCGGCTGAAAGCCAAGGCTACTTAGCTTTTGTCCTTTGACCTCCCTAGTGTGAGGACTGCTCGGGGTCTAATTGAGGCCCTTGTGAACTCTGACACACTAGGACTTTGTCCTTGTTCCTCCTTTGAATTATCTCTATTAACCTCCCTAGTATGAGCAGTGCCTTGGGGTCTTGAAGCCCTTGGGAACCCTGACATACTGGGGTCTTGATTCTATATGCTCAATTATATTTTAAGGCTACTGGGGGAATCATTCAATTCCTGGTTGCTTTGTATCTATGAGTATGTAAGCTTGGTGTTGTGATGAATTGTGAGAATGAAGGCTTGGCCTGTCCTGGTGTATATTGGGCCTGCTGTAGACTTTCTATAGTTACTTATTTCTACAATTTACTCTATTCATTCTGGTTCTGTAATAATTCTTGTAATAATATTTTGCGGTATTAGTGAAATTAGGGAAAGGACTTTTATCCTATATTTGCACTGAAGTGGATAGGTCCATTAACTGGTTAAAATTTTCTATTATTTTCAGACATATCAGTTATTATGTGTTAGAAATCATGCCTATAGGTATTCTATCTTTGCTCAAAATGTGCTACTTTCTAGTTATTGTAGAAATCATGCCTATAGGTATTTTATCCTTGCTCAAAACGTGTTATTTTCCAGTCATTATAGAAATCCTGCCTATAGGTTCTTCACTTGGTTCAGATATGTTCTATGCCTGCTTATTAGAAATCATGCATGTAGGATCTTAAATCAGATTTAACTATAGAACTCATGCCTATAGGATCCGAATCAGTTTAATTAATTGTCTCGCTCATTTCTTTAAGATTCTTCAATGTTGTGCTAATTATCATCATTATAAATCAAGCCTATAAGACTCAATTAACCAATTTTGAGTATAATCCAGTGATCACTATTATTAGTTACTGCATAAAATGCCTAGATATCATTCCTATAGGTTGAATCACTTATACCTTTAATCAGTAGGCAACTATGTAGGTTTCAGAGATTGTAAACTGCCCGCTCATTAAATCCAGATTCATTTAGAGATCCTGCCTATAGGTTTCTACAACCTCAACTTGTTAAAATCGGCAAGTGGCTTTGTTAATCTGACTTTCGTGCATTCGTTGTGTCAGTGTGGAGGCCAATTAGAGCCCTTATTTGCATATAAATGAAAGTCCAAAAGGTTTTGTATGTCGCCTAATATTTTTTGTTTTGAGAAGCCTAAGTAAAGTCTAGAACCACCTTGAGATAGAGGTCCAAATGCCTCCTGGACCATAGGCACGGGACGGGTAGTGCACGCATAGGGTACGACTAAGAATTGACTAGTGCGTTTTAGGTAAACAACTTAAAGATAGTAATTGGGGAGCAGGAACTGATAGTCTATACCTGTTGAATAATACGAGTAACACCCCACCTTAAGGAAGTTACGAAGTATTATTTATGTTGCACGGGGTGATCCTTTAGGCTCAAAAATTTAGGACCCCCCACCTTGCCTTTCAATCAATTATTTGTGTTTAACAATAAATTTCCCAAATCCCTTTGTTTTCTTATCTTTGATCACATAGACTAATTCGTATAATTGAGTTCGGTCAGGACCCACAATTGTGGACCTCGAAGAGTGCCTAACACCTTCTCTTCGAGGTAATTTCGAGACCTTACCTGATCTTTGGTGAAGCAAATTGGTTAGACAGAGTTATTTGCAAATAGGTTCTCTACCACATCTTAACTCGTTAGGTGGCGACTCTTCTCTTTTAACCCTTTCTTTAAAAGAGTTGTCACACGTCGAACCCCGATTTTGCGAGAAAATGGGGTGCGACAGCA
This sequence comes from Nicotiana glauca, assembly GCA_026770625.1. Lineage (NCBI taxonomy): Eukaryota > Viridiplantae > Streptophyta > Magnoliopsida > Solanales > Solanaceae > Nicotiana > Nicotiana glauca. The sequence goes on along the minus strand of MU762299.1, from coordinate 131,664 downwards.
TGGAGACTCTGTTGGGGATATTTTTAGGCTCTTATCATTGCAAACTTGTCTATATGAATTAGTCTCTCTCAATAAGCATGTCTTTGCTATTTTGTTGTTACTTGAATATCCCGCTCCCATTTTCCCTTTTATTGCTACATGCTCATCCTCTTCCTTATTTCCCCTTCATATGTACTCGTATACAACTCTTCGCCTAATATGATTACAACTTGAAATTCTCCTTATTTCCTGATCATGTTGACTTGCTCCAAATCTTTTATTTTGCTATATCATGTCTCTCCCCAATCCTTACCCCTTTATTTGCTTTATTCTCTTATTATGCAAACTAACTTTTTCCCTGTTTTTTTTCTTCTTTCATGTCTTTACGTTTATTCAGTACTGCATTTATTGCTTTCAACATGCAAAAATACATGACAATGTGTTATTTTATCTTTGCATAAAGCATGCTCCACATCATATTCCACTCGTGCGTATTAATACCATAGCGGCACTTAATGATTGTCCGCGTTCTTCCGAGATCACCCTTTAAATTTGGAAAGGCTTATTTGCAGTAAAACTAGTTGATCGGCGGTGCAATTGACAGTTCCGTGCCTTTCCCTATCAATTTGTCTGCTTGAGGGTACCATTCTAGACTCTTCTATAAACCTCACTCTAATATCGATTGTGCATGCGTCATGTCCAAACCTAGTACGAGTTAGAACGACGTCTGCGTAATAACTTGCTAAGGCAAGCCTTGTCCAAAGTCCGCTAGGATTTCCATAATCCCAATTGATACAATCATGATCTGTGCATTATTTGGAGGAAACATGCCAATATGTTAATCATTAACGGGTAAATAGCTGAATCCTAAGGGGGGAAAGGGCTAACTTTATCTGTTTTGCAACGAGGTCCCCAGGTTCGGCATGGTTCAAAATATCCCACCTTTGCTGCTGGATTGGTAGAAAAATCTTTCACCAAGTGACAAAAATCATGTGAAAAGAGTTTTTGGAAATTTACCTTCTTTACTAGACATTCAGCCAAACAATGTACTGATCGAGGCCGCTATTATGTTCTAGGATGAAAAAGGGGCTATTTTCCATTTCGGTGATATAGAAATGACTCCCCTTCTAGAGGAAATAGGGGGTTTTGTTGGACATCTTTAGGATATACCTGGTCTATTGTTACCAGAAAATCGTACTTCTCGAGGGTTTCTAAAAATGATGGGTTTTAGGAAGAATGATAAGTTAGTCTGCCTAAAGAAATCTTATCTACCCTTTGACTTCCTTTACGGACGTTATGGGCACAATAAATCCTACCGTCTTTACCATGATGAGTTTGCCATTACTTCTTTGGGTTGGACCCACTATTGGGTTTTTGTGTTCATTATCTATTTTCTGGGGATGCTGGTATTCCCAATGCAAGGAGAAAGGATTCACACTCATTTAGCTATAGTTACCAAGACCCTAATAGAAGGAATTGAGGGACAGACTTACACTATCGTCCCAATGATCATAGCAGAGATATACCAAGCTTTGAACCGCTACTAAAAAGGATATAGGCATTTTGAGGGTTATAATTTACTACTACAAATATGGATATTGGAACATCTTCAACGGATACCGGCAAGAATTTTTGCGGCGACCATGGAATGACCACATAACTTTCCACCACCCAAAATGAATGACTTTTATCCCAGATAGGTTTGCATAACCAGGAAATGATGTGGGTTGGGTACACTTCTTTAGCGAGTTCATCATCAGGTCAAGAGATGTTCCTCATCTAGTGCCAATCGGATTAAGGGGTATCTATCCTTATGCTCCTATCAGCATCATGAGGCAAGCTGGGAGGAAACAAGTCATACCCCGAGTTTCCAAGATGGTTCACTACAAAGCAGATTTCTAAGGTGATGCTATTCCATTCAAGTAAGAGGCACAACACATGTGGCATTTAAAATTCATTTTGGAAGAGGATACCCTCAAGCCAGATCGGTACCATGTTGGCCATGTATGTTTCTACCCATCATGGTTGGTCAATAACATAGCAGGACAAGTCAAGCCGGGAATTGATTTGGGAAATAGGGTCATGGACGATGTTGCCGAGGCACAAGTCAAATATAAGAGGTTACGCAAAAAGGATTTTTGAATCTGAGTCCAGACATTTGGAAAAGCACAAAGCAAACATAGAAGCAATCAATGAATGGAGATGCATCGCTACTAAATCAACAGAGAGGTTGGAGTATTTAGAATAGGGTCTGATGGAGCTTAAGGGGAATATGACGAAAAGGATAGTGGATTGCCAGAATGCAGAGGGTAATGAAGGAGGAAATCTAGCAAGGGCGTATCTACTGCTGGACATGCGCAACATGGGGAACTTGATCGATGGAACAAAGAAGGACAAGCATGGAGAAGGTCCCTGCGGGATCAAATAGATTAGGAATTATGTTTTACTTGCTTTATAGACTCATTTTAGGCTTTGGTTGTAATAAGGCACATTCCATTAGTGACTTTTTATCATTACTGTCGTTTTAGTAGAGATTCAATTTATTTATCATATTAATTAAATGACGCAGTTATTAGCAATGATTTTCTCCAAATCTATATGTCGCTAGGCCTAACTCAGGCACAATGAGGTCCCCCAAACTAGGACACAAATTTATAACTCCGCAATATATGTTTAAATACTGCAAATGTCCTTTCAAAACTCCTCCCTGACTTGTTTACCTTTTGTTTTCCTCTTTTATTTATTTGTTTATTCCCGTCCCCTAATGTTGGTTCATGCATACTGGCATCATCAGCATATCATACCAGATCAAGAGGTCCTCCACCTCCTCCTCCTCCGAACAATCCTAAAAGCAAAGGAAAAGCTAGAATAGATGATACAAGCAATATCAGAAAAGACAATGCTACGCATGAAGAGAATGTCGAAACTTCAGATGGTCGAAGCACTCCAGCACAGAATGACTTGGTTTTACGGTTGGAAAAAAAGATACTAGTTACAAGGGAAACTAGAGCAAGTCCGGAACTTTGAAAACTATTACCTTACCCTTAACGTCCCCGACATCAACCAACAAAACACCAAAAACCAGTGCCTCCCCAAAACACACCAAACTAGAATCCACAAAATCCTCCCGCACCTCATCAATACGCCACGCCTTCTCAAAATCCCAATCCTCCACCAGTACCGACTCCTCCTCAACATCATCATTAGCCAACCTAGTATCCATACACCACTACTTACCACACTCCTCAAAATGCACCACAACCAATCTCCGATCCTCAAAACTCAACCAACGACAACCACTATACCCAAATTCATGGAGTCCATCAAACAACCATATATACATAGAAACCTTACCCTACACTCTGCAACAAACCTTATATATACCAGAATCCACCGAGAAGGACCTGTTCGTCAAGAATATGGCAGAGGAGCTCATGAAGCTTACTAGTCTAGTCTAGGGTATTGAAGGCGGTAAAGGCATCAAAGGTTTGAACTATGAAGATTTGTGTATTCAGCCGAACATAGAACTACCGTAGGGTTACAAACCTCCCAAGTTTGAAATATTTGACGAAACAGGTGACCCAAAGGTGCATCTAAGGATATACTATAACAAGCTCGTAGGACTTGGTAAGGATGAAAGAATTTGCATGAAGTTATTCATGAGGAGCCTCACTAGAGACGGCATGTCTTGGTATATCATCCAAAATCCAAAGAAGTGGGTTAACTGGGTAAGCATAGCGTCAGATTTCATGGATCAGTTTATATTCACCACAGAGAATGCACCAGATGTCTTTTATATCCAGAATCTCAAGAAAAAGCCAACAGATACTTTCCACGAGCATACTACTCTGTGGAGATCGAAAGCTACAAAAGTAAGGCCGACATTAGAGGAAGAGCAAATGAACAAATTCTTTATTCGGGCCCAGGATAGGCAATACTATGAGAGATTGATGGTTATTGAAAACCATAAATTTTCTGACATCATCAAATAAGCTAAAGAATAGAAAAGGGAATTAAAATCGGAATGGTGACAAACTTTGAGGCACTCCAAGCTACAAACAAGGCCTTGCAGTCAGGAGGCATACCCAAGAAGAAGGAAGTAGGGGCCGTGATGGTAGCCCAAGGACCAAAATCTCCTCTCACATACCAAATACCTCTACCCACATATCAACCTTCACCTCCCAAATACCAACAACCCCCCGCCACCTACCATACTTATAACACACAACCTGCATATTACCATTTACCGCCATCAGCCGGCCAAAACTACTAGAAACCTAGACCAAATTTCGACTGCAGACCAACCAGACAATACACTCTTATTGCAGCACCCATCGATTAATTGTATGAAAGATTGAAGGTTGTCGGTTATGTCACCCTCATTCCTAATGTTACTATGGAAAACTCTTCCCAATGGGTTAATCCGAACAATACATATGCCTATCGCTTGGGCATGAAGGGACATACTATTGATAAATGTCGTATTTTGAAGGATAAGATCCAGACATTAATTGACACCAAAGTTATACAAGCAAATGAGGCTGCACCAAATGTCCGCAATAACCCCCTCCTGGATCACAGGGGCGAGGGAGTAAATATGATGAAGAATGGGATCTAGAAGGATCAATTGGACTCATTCATGAAAGGGATGAAACCAAAGTACCTCTAGTCACTCTCACACCTATTATAGTACAAATTCAGTCGCCAATTAAGGTTGAAATAGCCAAACTAAATCCATTTGAGGTTAAAGCAACAATACTCTCAGTCGCACTAGCTCCGTGTGAGCTGGAAGTAACCATAACCTTCACTGTGATAGTAGCACCCACACCGTCCTTCAATTCCAATGATATACCTTTGGACTATGCTGTAGAGGCGAGAAAGAAAGGAAAATGGAAGAAATAGGTGTCACACAAGGCATGACCAGGACCAGCAGGGTTTACACACCTGAGCATTTGTGAGGAACAAGTAAAGAAGCCACTACCAAGCAGTCTATCATTGAAACAGGCCCAGACGATCTTTAGAGAAAGGTGCAAGAAAGAGAGTATTTTGTGGTTGATCACCTGAATAAAACGTCGTCTCAGATATCCATTCTATTGCTACTACAGAATCCTGAGATGCATAAGAATGCATTAATGAAAGTGTTGAACGAAGCCTATATACCCAATAATATCACTATTTAAGAAATGGCTAATATGGTAGGACTAGTGTTGAAAAGCCACAAGATCACTTTTTGCGAAGACGAGTTGCTACCAAAAGGGATGAGTCACAATAGGGCATTGCACATCACAATACAATTTGAGGATAAAATCATAGCCAGAGTCCTAATAGATGGGGGTCCAAGCCTCAATATTTGCCCGTTGACTACTTTGAAGAGATTAGGTAAAGGCTTGCAAGAAATACGAGCAGGAACTATGAATGTGAAAGCATTCGATGGGTCCCAAAGGGCCACGATCGGGGAAATCAATCTATATTTGTAGATGGGACCTTCCTCGTTCGATGTTGAATTTAAAGTATTGCATATATTCGCCACATACAATCTGTTGTTGGGACGACCTTGGATACATGCTGTTGGAGCCATAGATTCTACGCTACACCAGGTCGTGAAGTTCGAATGGAATCATCAAGAAGTGATCATTCATGGAGATGGAAGTAATCCCATTTACACCAATCAAATTGTTCTGATTGTCGAGAATAGAAGGAAGTTGGGTGGAGAGACGTACCATCGCATCGAGCATGTCAATGTAATTGAGAAAGACAAATGGTGGAGCAGCAAAATAGAAAGTATATTGGCATAGACAGCGTATGAACCCGACAAGGATCTCGGCAAGAATCTTCAAGGGATTAGCAAACCGATACAGCTAAAGCTCTACGGTATAACCTTTTGGCTTGGGTATGAATACACTTGGCACGAGTATCAGAATTGGTCACCACCATGGTGTGGTCCCTATTACTCTCTTGATCATCAAGTACCACATCTGCACCGGACATTTCAATAGACTAACATGACATGGGGATCTGAAGAAGATGAGTCTTTAGCTGGCCTAAGGAATCTGTTTCTAAACAATGAAGACATGGACTGCAATGCAATAGTTGAGGAGGAGGAGGAAGACCTTACCATTCAAACCATGGAGGAAGGAGTCATTCTCAAGAATTGGACTGCTTATCTCGGGCCTGTTGAGTTCCTAGGTAGCCTGGCAATTAGCAAGATGTATTTTTAAACAATATTAAGCATTAAAGACATATTTAGTATTCTCTTTTAGACGCATTTTGTTTTTAAATAATTGCTTGAATCATCGAGCCGTACTTGTTTTAACGTTTCCAAATTTATCTAATGCATTGCTATTTTTAGTATTTATTATTATCCTTTACATTTTCTCTTTACAACATTATTATTACTTATCCTGATGAACCGACGACTGTGACATGTAATGAGACAACGCAACATAAGGATAGTGATTCAGAGGAAATGGAAGAAGAAGATATAATCCCTGAGGAAATTGTCAAAGAGGTGGAAAATTTTGAGAATAAGCCTAAGTCAAATTTGAACGAAACCAAGATAGTCAACTTGGGAGATTCTAAAAAAGTCAAAGAAACTCGCATAAACATCCATCTATCACCGTCAGAGAAAGAAGAGTACACCCATTTCCTAAATGAATACGAGGATATCTTTGCATGGTCTTATGATGATATGACCGGGTTGAGCATATCCATCGTAGCTCATAAACTACCGACCAATCCAATGTGTCCGCCCGTAAAATAGAAACTCAGAAAGTTCAAACCTGATATGAGTCTAAAAATCAAAGAGGAAGTCACCAAGCAGATCAAAGCTAAGGTTCTCAGAGTGGTTGAATATCCTACTTGGTTTCCCAACATCGTGCCAGTTCTGGAGAAGGATGGGAAGGTAAGAGTATGTGTCGACTATCGAGATTTAAACAAAGCAAGTCCCAAAGATGATTTCTCATTACCCAATATACACATACTAATCGACAATTATGCCAAGTATGAACTCCAATCCTTTGTGGATTTCTTCGCTGGATACTATCAGATCTGGATGGATGAGGAAGATGCCGATAAAATAGTCTTTATCACTCTGTGGGCGATGTATTGTTATAAAATGATGTTATTTGGCTTGAAAAATGCTAGAGCCGCTAACATAAGAGCCATGCCGACAATTTTTCATGATATGATTCACAAAGAAATAGAGGTGTACGTGGATGATGTTATCATCAAATCCATAAGAAGCGCAGATCATATAGTCGATTTAAGGAAATTCTTTAATCGTCTTCGAAGGTACAATCTGAAACTAAATACTGCAAAGTGTGCCTTCGGAGTCCCTGCTAGAAATTGCTTGGTTTCATCTTCAGTCACCGGGGATTGAGTTGGACCCTTCAGAGGTCAAAGCTATCCAAGATTTGCCACCTCCGAAGAGCAAGAAAGATGTGATGAGCTTCTTGGGGCGTCTCAATTACATCAGTCGATTCATAGCACAATCGACCATGATCTGTGAGCCAATTTTCAAAATGCTGAAGAAAGATGATGCAACAAGATGGACTGAAGAATGTCAAAAAGCCTTTGATAGAATCAAGGAGTACCTATCCACATCACCAGTCTTGGTCCTGCCAGAACCTGGTAGACCTCTGCTACTCTATTTGTTCGTGCTAGATGGAGCTTTCGGTTATGTCTTGGGACAACACGATGAGACGGGAAGAAAGGAACATGCCATATACTTTCTGAGTAAGAAGTTCACACCCTATGAGACACGGTATTTTTTGCTGGAACTCACCTATTATGCCCTGACGTGGATAGCTTAGAAATTGAGGCACTACTTTTGTGCCTACACTACATATCTTATATCAAGGATGGATCCCATGAAATACATCTTTCAGAAACCAATGCCTACAAGGAAACTAGCAAAATGGTAGATATTGTTGAGTGAATTTCATATCGTCTATGTGACTCAGAAGGCAGTCAAGGGACAAGCGTTAGCGAATCATCTCACAGAAAATCCTGTAGGAGGGGAATACGAACAACTGAAAATGTATTTTCCCGATGAAGAAGTATCATTTGTAGGAGAAAATATCGCCAAAACTTACAACGGTTGGAGAATGTTCTTTGACAGGGCTGCAAATTTCAAAAGAGTGGGTATTGGAGCAGTTTCGGTGTCAGTCAACATTATTCGGTATTCGCAAAGCTCAGATTTTCATGCACCAACAATATGGCAGAATACGAGGCCTATATCATGGGGCTCAATTTGGCCATCGACTGAATATTCAGGAATTGTTGGTAATGGGTGATTCAGAACTTCTGGTACATCAGGTTCTAGGAGAATGTGCCACCAAGAATACCAAAATATTTCCATATATGTATTACGTGCAAGAGTTGATGAAGAGGTTCACAAAGATAGAATTCAAACATGTTCCGAGAATCCAGAACGAGTTTGCAAATGCACTGGCAACTTTGTCTTCTATGATACAACATCCGGATAAGAATTTCATCGACCCTATTCTAGTAAGAACCCATAACCAACCAGCTTATTGCACTCATGTTGAAGAAGAAAAAGACGGAAATCTATGGTTTCATGATATCAAGGAATATTTGGCAAAATGAGAATACCCGGAGCATGATAATCATACCCAGAAACGCACGCTCCAAAGATTGTCCAACCATTTTTTCCAAAAGAGGAGGAATTCTGTACAGAAGGACCCTAGTAGCCTGTTTGGCCAAAAGTGCTTTTTTTTTTGCCAAAAGCACTTTTGGCCAAAAATTGAGGTGTTTGGCCAAGCTTTTGGAAGGAAAAAAGGTGATTTTAAGGAGAAGCAGAAGCAGTTGGAGAAGCAGAAAAAAGTAGCTTCTCTTCAAAAGCACTTTTTTGGGAAACACTTTTGAGAAAAATACACTTAGAAGCAGTTTTTTAAAACTTGGCCAAACACTAATTGGTGCTCGGAAGTGATTTTCAAACTAATTAGCCAAACACAAACTGCTTCTTACCAAAAGTACTTTAGAGAAAAGCATTTTGAAAAAAAGCACTTCTCAAAATAAGCTGATTTTTGCAGCTTGGCCAAATGGGCTATAGACCTAGGATTATTATGGTGCGTTAACGCCAAAAAAGCTTCCAAACTTCTCGAGGAAATACACGCTGGAACCTGCGTACCACACATGAATGGCTTTGTTTTGGCCAAGAAGATACTAAGAGTAGGATACTTTTGGATGAATATGGAAACAGATTGCATCAGATATGTCCAAAAGTGTCACCAGTGTCAGGTACATGCAGATATGATAAGGGTACCACCAAATGAACTCAATACAACAAGTGTAACTTGGCCTTCTGAGAATGGATGTCATCGGTCCGATCGAGCCCGTTGCTTCGAACGAGCAGAGGTTCATTTTAGTGGCCATAGACTACTTCACAAAATGGGTTGAAGCTGCATGTTACAAATCTATAACCAAGAAAGTCATCGCAGATTTTGTTAGGGATCGTATTATTTACCGATTCGGGGTGCCAGAATCCATCATCACCGACAATGTCGCCAACCTCAATAATGACTTATTGAAAGCTATGTGTGAAACTTCCAAAATCAAGCATAATAATTCCACAGCATACATACCTCAAATGAATGGAGTCGTGGAGGCCGCAAACAAGAATATCAAGAAAATATTGAGGAAAATGGTAGACAACCACAAGCAATGGCACGAGAAATTACCATTTTCCTTATTGGGGTATCGTACCACAGTTCTCACATCAACTGGAGCAACTCCCTACATATTGGTCTACCGTACAGAAGCTGTCATTCCCGTCGTGGTCGAAATTCCTTCCTTAAGAATTATACAAGAAGCTGAACTCAATGATGTGGAATGGATAGGAAGTCGTTATGAGTAGTTAGCTCTTATTGACAGAAAAATAATGAATGCGGTGTGTCATGGTTTATCAGAACAGAATGTCCAGAGCTTTTAACAAAAGAGTCAAACCCAGACAGTTCACACTGGGGCAGATGGTGCTAAAGCGGATCTTCCTATATCAAAATGAAGCCAAAGGGAAATTTTCACCAAATTGGCAAGGGCCATACATGGTTCACAGAGTACTAACAGGAGGAGCACTCACACATGCAGAAATGGATGGAGAAATTTGGCCAAAACCTATCAACTCGGATGCAGTCAAAAGATACTACGTTTAGGATTGTTTGCATTTCTTTATTTGATGTACTGAACTACGCTTGACATGATTCTCGTTTAAGAGGGGATACGAAGGCATCCCTGTGGGTTCGGTCACATCTTAATAAAATATTCATTTTCCCCATGATCAGAAACTAGGGCAGAATTTTGAGGAGGACCCTCAAAATTTCGGAGCAAGTCCAGCCAACTTCGCCATATGCAGAACAGTCAAAGAATCGCTTATTAAACTGGGGCAGAATGTTGAGAAGGACCCTCAAAATTCTAATGCAAAGAATTCGCAACGTCTCTAAAGTGTCGCAGTCATTGGTTACTTTAATTTACTTGATATCGTAAACTACTATGTTTTAAAATGATTATATTTATCAAATGCATGTATATTTTTCAAAAACTTTATTTCTATGGCAACCAGATGTTACCCAGGATAACTCAAGCAGGATCTTAAGACAGGAGCACATGCAAGGCAGAAGACAAAAGCACGAATTGACCTTTCCCCCACAGAACTCACAAATCTTTCTTTTAATACAGGTACAATATGGCAGCGATACTAGAAGATACATCAAAACACGGCCCTAGAGACAACAAATTATATAGCATGAACATCTTCAGCTAAGAAATACTTTACTTTTCCACCTGTCTCCTTTTCTTGCATCAGGCTAAGCCCTGCCTCCTCAACTACATAAGGCTAAGCACTACCTTCCCTTGCATCTATACTAAGCATTATCTCCATTTTTCATGAGGCCAAGCCCTGCCTCCCTAACTGTATAAGGCTAAGCACTACCTTCCTTTGCATCGATACTAAGCATTGTCTCCATTTTGCATGAGACTAAGCCCTGCCTCTCTAATTGCATAAGGCTAAGCACTAACTTCCCCCGCATGAGACTAAGAATTGTCTCCATTTTGCATGAGGCTAATCCCTTCCCCCCTAACTGCATAAGGCTAATCATTGCCTTCCCTTGCATCGAGACTAAGCATTGTCTCCATTTTGCCTGAGGCTAAGCCCTGCCTCCCTAACAGCATAAGGCTAAGCACTTCTTCCCTTGCATCGAGACTAAGCATTGTCTCCTTTCTTGCATGAGGCTAAGCCCTGCCTCCTCAACTGCATAAGGCTAAGCCTTGCTTACCCTTGTATCGATACTAAGAATTATCTCTATTTTGCATGAGGCTAAGCCCTATCTCCCTAACTGCATAAGGCTAAGCACTGCCTTCCCTTGCATCGAGACTAAGCACTGTCTCCATTTTGCATGAGGCTAAGCCCTGCCTCCCTAATTGCATAAGGCTAAGCACTACCTTCCCCTGCATGAGACTAAGCATTTTCTCCATTTTGCATGAGGTTAAGCCCTACCTCCCTAATTGTATAAGGCTCAGTACTGCCTTCCCCTGCAGGAGACTAAGCATTGTCTCCACTTTGCATAAGGCTAAATACTATCTTCATGAGACTAAGCATTGTCTCCACTTTGCATGAGGCTAAGCCCTGCCTCCCCAAATTGCATAAGGCTAAGCATTGCCTTTCATCACATGAGACTAAGTACTGTCCTCCTTTCTTGTATGAGGCTAAGCATTGCCTCCCCAACTACATAAGGCTAAGCTCTACCTTTCCTTACCTAATACCGAACATTGCGCTACTTAAAAACTAATACTATTTTTCTTTCCCGAGGCTAAACTCTGTCCCAATTTTTATGCAAGAGTAAGCTCGATCTTGTTTTACTCATATGATCCATCATCATGTCTCTCCACTTCATGGGCTGAAACTTCGCCATATTATCCAAAGGCATCATAGTCCAAAGGCATCATCCTTATAGCCTGAAGATACCATGTCATGGCCTGAGGATCTCTCAATACTGCATATCATTATTCAAAGGCATCATAGTTCAGAGGCATCATTTTCGTGGCCCGAGAATATCATTTCATGGCCTACGAATCCCTTATTATGCTATTCATGGCCCAGGACGTCATGGTCTAAGGACATATATCTACCGTCCGAAGACAATCTCCATAGTCCAAAGGGAGTTTGCATTATGTTTAAACTCTGCAATAAACCATATATATTTTGCATGCATCGTATTTTAAGTTTTGCAGGTAATCCACGAGGTAACCGTTCTTCAAGCGGGAGCAACCTTCGCTTCGATTTTAGTTCATAACGTTCACATCCTACAATATTTCAAACGTAACTGACCACCTTTTACTTCATGACCGTTAAGATATTTGCCCTGTGATACATCCATAACGTCTCAAATTCACATTCATGACTTTGCATAAATTCATTCGATACTATCTTTTCCAAAAGAACCCTTTCCGAAACACACGACTATTTCTGTAACAACGCCATCGGTTTCATTCACCGTTGGATCCAGAATTACACATAGCCTAATTTCTGTAAAAGCGCGAATATGTAGGCAGCTCAAAAACCAAGGTTCGGCCTATACTTTTCAAAATCACTCCATTCAGTCAAAATCGATCATCATTTCTTTACTGACAACTCTTTCATCCTCTCCAGGTAAAGAGGAGCAGTCGTTGATATACAATTTTTTTCTCATTTTTAAATATATATATATATACTTTCAAAAGAGTGCATATACATCATCATTTTGATTTATGAGCGCACAAAAGTATTTTTATAATTTTTCTTAATTTTTAAAGGCTTTAAATTAATTTATTTCTGTATTTTATTATATAAATATTCAATAATTATCCTCCAAATTATTTTTTATGATGATTTGATCATCTCAATATATCATTTATATCAATATGAGGTTTAAATATTTTCAGTTCATCTCTTATAATTACATTTGCATTTTTAAGGCTAAACTGCACATCTTTGCAGTAATAGCCCATATTTAATGTATAATTATATTATTTATGTAAAAAATAATTTTTTATATTTTTAAAATATTACCTAATTATTTTAAAACATTTTATTGCATGAATGATATTTTTGTTATTTATTTATCACTTTTATAAATTATTTATTTGATTAAAATTGGGTAGTTAAAATTTAGCCCTAAATTCCTCCTATTTTTCGGAACTAAAACTACCCAATACACTAGCTCACCGCCCTTAAACTAACCCAAATACCCCTAGCCCAAGACCAATTAGAACAACCCCATACCAGTTTAAATCACCCGACCAGAAACTCTTTTAAATCGTGGTTGTTGATCTCTGAGATCAACGGTCCACGTTACACCCTTCTCTTTAAGTACACCCAAGCCCCAACCCTAAATCACTCTTCACCACCCTGCTGCCCTGGAACTCTCTCTATCTCACCTCTGAAAAACCCTAATGACCGCCCTTTACCAATCCCCTTCCTAATCCCTTCAGCTACGGGATTTACCCGTTATTTACTTATCATATCCGTGTTCCTTCTCTACCAGTTCATCTATGGTGTTACCTAGTTTGCTTGCCTAAACATGGCAAGAAGATCTCTTAAAATCGAGCCAAATTTTGTTCAGCACCTTGACCTTTTTCCATCTATGTTCGTTCTTGTTCTTTTATGGTATGAATCTCTAAAAATCTCCGTGTATCTTTTAGATTCTTACTTACCCTAAATTAGGGTTTCAGATCCTTTTAAATCAAACATAATCCGGCTTGATTCTTTGGTTTTGAATAGTATTTCTATCTATGTTCATATTATTCTATGCAGCATGTGATTTTTGTACTTTTTATTTCTGTCGAGTTGTGTACTTTGACTAAAATTAGGGTTCTAAAATTTCTTCTCTTCCATACTGATTTCGATTTGTTTTTCTTTCTAGTGTTTGAATGATGATTTTCCATGTTTATGTGTTAATTCCTACCACTATATAAACCCCTTCCCCCATCCCCTTTAGATAGACTTTGGAATCACTATAACCTCACTAAATTTAAAACTTCACTTTGTTATTTCGTTCTATACTTTGCTTTTGACCGGCTAAAAGCCAATGCCATTAAATTCTAGGTTTTGCTTCTCATTGACTTTCAGAACACTATGGTTTGTTCTTTCTTACATTTTGCATTTAACTGGTGAGTTACTTGACTTTCGTAATTTCATCCTTATGTGTACTTACCTCTGAATCTCTCGCTTAATATGTTTCTAGCTTACTTTAAAGCATCACTCTGTCAACTTTTGCATGTGATCACTCTTAATGCTACTAGTTTTGAGACTATGTATGCCTAATTGGGCAATCTGAATCTTCCTAAGACCGTTAAGTCAATGTGTTGATACCTGAATATTTATAAATCTGTTCGCTTTCTTAGAATCTCTATGATGAATGGCTCATATATATGGTAGTTTATGTTAAGACTTTCAGTGTTAGTCATAATTGGCCCCTCGGCCATTATGTCACTCAACATGCTCACTTGCTCCTATACCCCTTTAGTATTTGCTTATGATTTAGAACAGTTGTTTCAGCATGTTTGAATTGTGAATTTGAGGTGTTAGGCTAAACCTTTGCTAATTAGACCTCTATAACAATTCTTGAATGCCTATATCTGCTACTTGACATGAGTTTACCTTCCATTCTGTCCAGAATCTCTGTTGAGATTTTCTGGCATATGTTATGTGTTTGTGATCTTGCCCCTTTGCTAACATGATGCTCTGTTCCTTCTGTGATTACTCGGCTTATCACAATGCTGCCTTGTTTCTTATATCCTTAGCATAATTACGAACCATGTTTCAACCTGTCTAGTAATGTGCATCTATGTATAATAGCTCTTGTCAATCCTGCAAACATGTTCTATCCTTAATTTTTTTAGCATTTGACTGCTTCTATGCTAAGTGTTGAATTTGTTTTCCTCAGTTTGTGTTAAGCTTGTTCTGTGATTTAATCAATTGTCTGCCTGATTTGATCTGTTTGGTTATGTCTGCTAAAACCTTCTAGTTCTTGTTTCTCAGTTTTGATCCTTTCTTTCACTTGTCACCTAAGTTCTTTGAATCCCATTATTAGCCGGCGGAAATCCAAGACTACTTAGGTTCTGTCCTTTGACCTCCCTAGTGTGAGCACTGCTCGGGGTCTAATTGAGGCCCTTGTGAACTCTGACACACTAGGACTTGGTACCTAATTCCTCCTCTGAATTATCTTTGTTAACCACCCTAGTGTAAGCACTACCCTGGGTTCTTGAAACCCTTGGGAACTCTGACATACTGGGGTCTCGATTCTATATGCTCAATTCTATTTTAAGGCTACTAGAGGAATCATTCAATTCTTGGCTGCTTTATGTTTATGAATATGTAACCTTGGTGCTGTGGTGAATTATGAGAATGAGGGCCTGGCCTGGCCAAGTGTATTTTGGGCCTGCTGTAGGCTCCCTATAGTTTCTTATTTCTACAATTTACTCTATTCATTCTGGGTCTGTAATAATTCTTGTAATAACAATTCGGGGTATTAGTGAAATTGGAAAAAAGGCTTTTATCCTATACTTGCACTGAAATGGGTAGAGATCCTGCTTATAGGTCTATTACCTGGTTAAAATATGCTATTATGTTTAGACATCTCCATCTAACATGTGTTAGAAATTATGCCTATAGGTATTCTATCTTTGCTCAAAACGTGATACTTTCTAGTTATTGTAGAAATCATGCCTATAGGTATTTTATTCTTGCTCAAAACGTGTTATTTTCTTGTCATTGTAGAAATCCTGCCTATAGGTTCTTCACGTGGTTCAAATATGTTCTATGCCTACTTATTGGAAATCATGCCTATAGGATCTAAAATTAGTTTTAATTTTAGAACTCATGCCTATAGGATCTAAAATTAGTTTTAATTTTAGAACTCATGCCTATTGGATCTGAATCAGTTTAATTAATTGTCTCACTTGTTTCTAGAGTCTTCAATGTTGTGCTAATTATCATCATTAGTAATCATGCCTATATGACTCAATTAACTAATTTTGAGCATAATCCAGTGATCACCATTATTAGCTACTACATAAAATTTATAGATATCATGCCTATAGGTTTAATCTCTTATACCTATAATCAGTAAGCAACTATGTAGGTTTCAGAGATTGTAAAATGCCCGCTCATTAAATCCAGATTCATATAGAGATCCTGCCTATTGGTTTTTGCAACCTCAACTTGTTAAAATCAGCAACTGGCTTTGTTAACTTAGCTTGCATGCATTCGTTGTCTAAGTGCGGAGGCCAACTTGAGCCCTTATTTGCTTATAAATGAAAGCCCAAAATATTTTTTATGTCGCATAATATTTTTCATTTAGAGCAACCTAATTTAACGTCTATAACCACTCTGAGATAGATATCCAAATGTCTCCTGGACCATAAGCACGGGACGGGTAGTGCACGCATAGGTTATGACTTAGAATTGAGTGGTGCGCTTTAGGTTAACAACTTAAAGATAGTAATCGAATAGCAGGAGATAATAGTCTGTGCCTGCTGAATAATACGAGTAACACCTCACCTTGAGGGAGTTACAAAATATTATTTATGTTGCACGGGGTGATCCTTTAGGCTAAAAAATTTAGGACCCCCCCCCCCCCCAATTTTAAATCAATTATTTTTGTTTAACAATAAATTCCCCAAATCCCTCTATTTTCTTATCTTTGATCACATAGACTAATTCAAATAATTTAGTTCGGTCGGGACCCACAGTTGTGGCCCTCGAAGAGTGCCTAATACCTTCTCTTCGAGGTAATTTTGAGCCCTTACCCAATCTTTGGTGACACAAATTGGTTAGACGGATTTATCTGCAAATATGTGCCCTAACTCACCTTCATCCATTAGGTGGCGACTCTTCTCTTTTAACCCATTCTTTGAAAGAGTTATCACACATCGAAATCGGATTTCACGAGAAAAAGGGGCGCGACACTATCCCCCTCCATCTAATTTCAGTTAAGTATTATTCTATGCCTGCCAAAGGAAGTCAAAGTAACATTGTTTTTAACTTTGTACCCACACCTTCTATACCATTTAACTTCACCGGGCTTTCATGATAGTCAGCATGGTGGCTTACCAGCTACTGTACTTCTTGAGCTTTTATGGTAGTCGGCATAGGTGGCTCACCAGCTGCTGCATCCCCGAGCTTTCATGGTACTCAACATGATGGTTTTTCTTTTGTTTCTCCATTATCTTCCACTCCATCATCATCATCTATTCCCAGCATATCTAGGTTGGATATTGGAGGCCCTCGATTAGTTACATCTAGTGTTGCTTCTATTCTATATAGTAGACGCATGCAGAATCTTGGAGGGGATGTACAATATGACAGTTATAATCGATTAATAATCGTCCCCTACGAGGATGGGTAAAAAGGTTTTTATACTAATTTGAAAGTACTTTTAGATATGTTAACATTAAGAAATATTTATTTATAATTAAAACTTTTAAAACTTTAAGATGTTTAGTAATTATATATGTTACCTTTAATGCAGGTTTTTGCCATCCTTTCAGTCTACACATTTAGCTGTAGATTCTATAAAGCCATTTTATCATGAGCCGTAGAATTTTTGAAGACAGATACTGTACAGCATCAGAGAGCAAATGTGGAATCAATTTAGGATAAAAATTGATTACATTTATTTAATAATTATTGTCTTCACCTAATATTACTTTTTTATATTACAGACAAAGCGTACATGGCATCCTCAGTATCAAAATGAAATAAATAATACTTTCAAGAAGAAGGCTGCTAAGCGGATTAAAGATACTATGTTCGCTGCTCGGAATGCGGCTAAAATGTCTGGATGGTTAAGAGAACATGTTCGGGATAAACTTCTTGAGAAATGGAATACCGAAGAATGGAAGAAGAAGAGTGAACAAGCAAAGGCAAACCGTGCCTCCAGTAAAGGTGGCTCGTTGCACACATGAGGTTCGATTAGTTTTGCTACCCATAAACTAATATTGGTACTTATAAAAAATTTCTTAGTTTTACATATAGAATTTTATGATTGTAATGTCTAACTCATTCTTTTTGTTATAAAGGAAAAGGAAATAAAGCGAGATATGAGTCACGATGAGGTCTTCGAGGAGACGCATAAGAAAAAGAAGAAGGATGGTATAAGAGAACACTAGGTGGAGACACTTGCATCGGACACATATGTAAAATACTAACTTCATAATTATTTATGTTTTATTAATATTAGTTTGTTTACATAATAGTTATATTTTATGCCCCAAAATTGTTAGATTTAATGGATTTATTAGTTTAAATTATGTTAATGGTTGGATTTACTAGTTTACATGTTATATTTATTGATTGGCGAATGGTATTATTGTATTATAATTGTTTGAGAGATGGTGTAACTCAAAATTGAGCAGAATTCTGCCTAGTTGTAATGACCCGACCGGACATTTTGAGCATTTACACTTTGCTCGGTAGTTTGAGGGCACGACTATCTCCGCATGATATGTTATGACTTGTGTGAATCGTCGGTTTAGATTTTCAAGTTATTCAGAATCGATCTGGAAGAATGAATTTCATTGTTGAAGCTTTAAGTTGGAAGAGTTGAGCAAGTTTGACTTTTGTAAATTTGACCTCGAAACAGAAATTTGACGGTTTTGTTAGGTCCTGATGGTGATTTTAGACTCGGACATATGCCCGAATTTTCAATTGGATATTTCTAGAAGGATTCGGCACTAATTGGTGAAAGTTGAAACTTTGAAGGTTTGAAAAGTTTATAAGTTTGATCAAATGTCGACTTTAAGGATATCAGATTCAGATTGTGGTTCCAGGAATTGGAATAGCTTCGTTATGTCATTTGGGACTTGTGTGCAAAATTTGAGTTCATTCCGAGTTGATTTGATATGATTCGGCGCGAGTTTTCAGAAGTCGAAAGTTCATTAAGTTTGATTTGAGGTGTGATTCGTCGTTTTGAAGTTGCTATGCGTGATTTGAGGCCTCGAGTAGGTCCGTATTATGTTATGGAACTTTTTGGTATGTTCGGACAAGGTCCCGAGGGGCTCCGGTGATTTTCGGATAGGTTTGGGTTGTGTTGCGCTATTTTTTTATGTTTTGACGTCGTTTCTTCAAGCATAAATGGTACCACATTAAGCAAATGAGCTACAATTTCTACTTTTACTGAAGCATTAGATCAGTATCATAATTACAGAGTCATATCAAAAAGAATCATTGAATTTGGACATCGTATGAGGAGTTTATGGTCATTTTACAAAGAATTGAGTTGCTAGATTTTTTTATATTAATTACGAAATTACCACTGACTTCGTATTTAAAAATCAGCACTATTTCCAAATATTGAAACCAACATATATCCTTCCTTATAAGGTCAAATGGAGTGATTCAAAATCCTAACTTGACTAAAATTTCTTAAGGAGTCCATTGGAGGTATCAAAAATGATTTTCAGGATCGTTTGGCACCCAAAACGAGATAGAACAACTGGACAAAAATATTTAATATCGAAGATTTGTTCATTTGGTCATATTTTGAGTCCGGGAGCTCGTATTTGGGCAATATTTGAGGCAATTTTAACCATATGAATTGGGGTAAGTGTTCTCTACTCGATTTTAGTTATATTTCGTAAATCTCTCTTTGTTTTTGGTAATTGGATTGTGAATTTTAAAGTAAAAATTAGGGGGGGGGGGGGGTTTCCAAAGTTTCATAGAGTGAATTTTTGAGTTTTGAACAATGATTCGGAGTCGAATTTGGGTGAAACTAGTATGGTTGACTCGTAATTGAATGGGTTATCACATATTATGAGTTTTGTCGGGGTTCTGAGGCGCGGGTCCCGGTTTACTTTTTGGTCGATTTTGGGATTTTGATTAAAGATTCGACCTTTATAGATTGGGTTTTTTTTCTTTGGCATTATCTAAAGTATTTGAGTTGCTTTTGGCTAGTTTCGAGTCGTTTGGAGGTCGGTACGCCCGTGATGGCATCTTTGGAGCATCGTTTGGCTTGCTCGGTATTGGATTTGGATTGTTCGAGGTAAGTAATACTTCTAAACTTGGTGTTGAGGGTATGAACCCTGAATATACATGTTATGTGTTTGGTATTGAGGTGACGCACATGCTAGGTGATAGGTGTATGAGCGTGCACCGTATGAATTGTGACTCCGCTATTTTTGTCGTACTGTGTAGTTAGTTGATCTTATCTATAACCATGAAATCTCTACGTACTAGAGCTAGTAAGCTGTGATCTATGTTAGAAACCATGTCTAGGCTACATGCTTATTCTGTTGGGACCCACTAAGGTCATTTCTGCTATTGAATTATTTGCTTACATAGCAATTACATACTCAGTCGTACGCATCCATATGCATATCATATCTCAGTCTCTGTTACCATTTATTGATACAACGTATCATTATTTTTGGCTAATTTTTCAAGACATTGTGAGCCCGAGAGACTGGAGAGATTGATGACTGAGCGAGGCCGAGGGCCTGATTGTAAGGATATTGATGAGATCGGGTTGCATACCGCAGCATGTATTATTGATTTATGATGGGAGCAGGCTACACGCCGCAGCAGATGTTATTGATTTATGCCATGATTGCCTTATTATAGCATTTGGGCTGAAGTATTCCCTCCGAAGTCTGTACACACCCCTAGTGAGTGCAGGTACCTACTAGGTGTGAGTTTCAAGTGATTAGGAGGATTTAGTGACTGTGAGGATTGAGTGGCTGTGAGGACTGAGTGGCTGTGAGGACTGAGTGACTGTGAAGATTGAGTGATTAGAAAGACTGAGTGCATTGATACACCGAGAGTATACATATGGTTTTATCACTGCATTATATTACAGTTGGCATGCATACATTGACATGCAGGCTAGAGGTGTATTTTTCTCATGCCATTTTATAATGAAATATCTTATCTGTTGTTAAAAAGTTATTGAAAAAATCATAGTTTTACAAACCTAATCATATTTTGGTGATTTCATTATAAGAATTGGATTTTCACTAATATACTTGTAAAGCTTGCCTATTTTTCCGGAACTATGAATGAGTTGAATATCTTATATCTGAATATGTTTATTGTACCATTATTATGTTATGAACTGTTGGTGGCTATTGGTGTTGGACCCCAACCTCCAACTCGTCGCTACTTTCAACATAAGGTTAGGTTTGTTACTTATTGAGTACATTGAGTCTGTTGTACTCACACTACACTTCTGCACCTTGCGTACAAATTTTGACCTTGATGTTGCTGTGTATGACATGAGCTAGCATTGAAGGCGTACTTGCGTTCTAGTTATAGCTGCCTCTTATTCATGGTAGCTCTAGACTTATGAAAAATCTGTTTATGTATAATTCAAACAGATGATGTATTTATTTTACACCAGGGTTGTAAACTCTAAATCTTAGAAGCTCATAATTTGTACTACCAGTCCTTGGGAAATTCTTGTATAAAAGTAATTGTATTATCACTTCTTTTCTTGATAAATATCATTAATTTGGTTAGTTGTTAAATTGCTTACCTAGTGGATTGGTTTAGGTGTCATAACGACTAATTGCATTTTGGGTCATGACAAGTTGGTATTAGATCTCTAGGTTCATAGGTTCTAGAAGTTATAAGCAAGTGTCTAGTAGAGTCTTACGGATTGGTATGATGACGTCCATACCTATCTTCGAGAGGCTACAGGATATTTAGGATATACTTCCCATCTTTCTTTCCTTATCGTGGCGTCATTGATTCAGCTTGAAGCATGACTCTTTGAATTCCTTCCATGCATTCGTATGCGCATGTGAGCGCTCGGTATCAACTGTGTATCGTGGCTTGTGATTCCATGGTTGAGGTGCAAGAAGTGATTTCTGTGTGCTGATTATGGACCAGTCTGGAGGAATTGAGTTCGGGTTTTGGTTAGTTGTTAAATGACTTACCTAGCAGATTGGTTTAGGTGTCATCACGACTAGTTGCATTTTGGGTCATGACAAGTTGGTATTAGAGCTCTAGGTTCATAGGTTCTACAAGTCATGAGCAAGTGTCTAGTAGAGTCTTACGGATTGGTATGATGATGTCCATACCTATCTTCGAGAGGCTATAGGATATTTAGGATATACTTCCCATCTTTCTTTCCTTATCGTGCGGCATTGATTTATCTTGAAGCATTACTCTTTGAATTCCTTCCACGCATTCGTATGCACATGTGAGTACTCGGTATCAACTATACATCGCGGCTTGTGATTCCATGGATGAGGTGCGAGAAGTGATTTATGTGTGTTGATTATAGACCATTCTGGAGGACTTGAGGTTGGGTTTTGACTGTAGCTTGATCACGGGAATTTTGGTTGTGTGAGCACGTGCTTTTGGACTTATAAGTCTGATAGTCCCTATTAGTGGAATTTGTGGCTCGATGAGTGGTTGGATGACTAGATGAAGAGTGTGATGTGATTATGGGAAGTGCTTAGATTATTTGAATGTTACAAAAAGAGTTTGCTTGAGATGTAAAAAGGACTATTGGATGATTGATTTCTGTCTTGATTTGACGTATAGTCTCGAGTTATGGGTGTGTTGAAGGATCTTTTGTGTTGTTTAATTGTGGAGTAAAGTACATTTTCATGCCTTGTTATTAGTTCAGACTCGGGAAGATTAAGTGATGGCGTAATAGTTGTGGCTGTGAAAGGGTATAGAGAGGTATCAGTCTGAGACTAAGCGGGAAGGTTATCACATACGGGATAATCTACAGATGTGTTATCCTTATGATGTTGTGTGGAGGGTTTCTTTCTACTAGTGGGTTATATGTGTTGCGATTTGAGTTTTTATTGGTTGAGAAAGTTGACACGACCGTCACGAGGATGAATTCAAGATTAGCAAATGATTTGAGGTATTATATGGTTTGTCTTACATGAGCTTAAGAAGGATTGAGTTGAATCTTACTGCGGTATTATGGCAGTAATAAAGTATGGGCATTGTGAGTTATCGAGTGTTTTGATCTATGGCTTTGAGCCAAGTGGGGGAGTTGGTAATCGACGATTGGATTGCTTGGTTATGTGTTGTACTGGTTTTGGTTTGAGGTATACTTGTGAATCAGTTATGACTTGCAAAGGTTGATATCGAGGATGAATCGAGTAAGGGAGTTTTTGGATACGGGGTATATTACACTTTATAGGTATATAGAAATCATGGAATGATTTGAGTTGTTATTCATGATGGATGTAGTCACATGGAGTAGGAATTTGCTTGGTTGCATTAAGGTGGGGTTACTTCTTTGGGTGTTATCATGATAATAGAGCATAGGTCGCTCGGCCCCTTTGGGTGGTGCATTTAAGATATAAGCAAAATGGATAACCCTAGAGAAAGCTCTAATGGGTTCAAGATTTATATGCAGCAATTGTGAATTTTTGGGATTTGTAGATGGCAGGATCTGAGATTTACATTGGATGGTGTCGAGACTTGCGATATTTCTATATCATTATGGATTTTACATTTCAGTATCAGGAAAGCAAAGGGAACAACTTTAGATTCACAGAAGGTCTCT
This sequence comes from Nicotiana glauca, assembly GCA_026770625.1. Classification (NCBI taxonomy): domain Eukaryota; kingdom Viridiplantae; phylum Streptophyta; class Magnoliopsida; order Solanales; family Solanaceae; genus Nicotiana; species Nicotiana glauca. The sequence continues at coordinate 108,160 of MU762299.1, read as the reverse complement.
TCAAAGAATGTATCTTGGTTGTGGTACTTTTGGGTTGCTTAAGAGGGAATACAACGGCTTATGGACTTTAGGGCATGTAGTTTTATTCTAGGATCTCGTGTGGTAAGTTTTAGGTTGAGGATCATGGTATTATGGTGAGACGAAGTATCAACTTGAAGGCAGTTCAGAAGAAACTCGAAGAAATAGAGCAACTTGGTAGTAGGTCGGATCAGCATAGTAACGAACATGATCGGTTCTTTAGGTACTTATGATGTGGTGAGTCTCTACAGGTGTTTTGTCGTAATTCCCTTGGGTTATTGGTGACCTACGTGTCTTGGTTGAATTGGGGAGATTTAGTTTTGATGGCTTCGTTGTGTGCAAATGGGTTTCGAAGAGTTTTTCGATAGTTTCTACCACAGTTTAGGATGGATATTTCCTACCGCCGTGAGGAGCATGTTACGTATCGTGATTCCCTCCTGGATGAGATCAAAGGGAAGGTTCCTAGCTAATTGATTATATATTTTATTTGGGACTCAGAGCTGATTATGAGATTCTCGTAATTTTCCTATGATGACATGATAGATGTAGTGTATTATGTGGGACAGAGGTTTGCATGTGCAAGGTCACTATTTAGTTTTGAAGGTAAGGTTATGAATTCTTAGGCAACATAGATGGTTCCAGATGACTAGATGAAGGATATTACTACTTGGTAGTGCCTGAAGAGAGTGTATATTCAGAAGGCACAGTGAGTTTTGACTTACGGATGCTTCATGGGTATTGTGGTACTTGGCTAGATGATCAACTACTGATGTTCAGATTTTGCGATGTGGCATGGAAGGATTATAAAATTATTTCTCGGGGGTGGGGTGATTATATTTGAGAGATGTGTTAGTCATTCGAGCGGTGAAGTTGGGATTAGATATGGTGGTTCATGTGTTCTATGGATTTGGAGAACGAGAGTTCTTAGAAGCATATCGTTTCGTGGTTGTGGAATATGAAAATGTGGTAAAAGCTAGCCAAGGGATGGTATGCGTTATGGTTAGGTCATTGTGAAATTTTGGAGGGTTATTTATCTATTTATGGGTGACCAGAGTTGATCTGGGATCCATTGGTAGGCCCAATGAGGATGTGTATTCTACACCGAGTAGAATTGGCTAACTTTGTACTACTGTTGTTGAGGGATGTGCCATTCGGTTAGAATTGAGCTTATTCGTGTTCTGATATGTTCTATGAGTTACCCTTCTATGTTACGAGGGGTTATCCATTGGTTTATATGCACACATGGTGCAGTTCTATTTGGGCCTTATAGCCGAATTTGCGCGAGATGGATATTAGGGTGTTGAATGATTGATTGCGCATTGATGATGTTCTTTTCGATTTGTGGTATTGTGTTATTGGTTCCTCCGTGGTTATGGTCATGCACCTTGGGCACTAGGTGTCGAATTGTGTGTGGTCGTTGATTTTGAGCATTTTGACTGGAGGTATTTCATATGGATCAGTGTTTGGATGGGGTCACAGGTTGCAGCTGGGGTATGTCGAGATATAATCCTTTGTGATCGATTTGTGTGTTTTGGTTCTATGGTGTGTGATGGGTTCTTATCATTACATTGTGGTGTTACTTGTTGAGCTTGCGGGACGGTTCTCTCATTTGAGTGATTTTCTATGTTTGAATACACTTCAATTGTTGTGTATTGGTGCACGGATTGCACGGTTGTTTTTTAAGGTTGTATTGGTGTGGCATGTCAGTAGGGCGGTTGTATTTGATAAGATGAGGTCTTCCGACCTAGAATGGATGCTATCGGATCTGATTGTGGTATATTTGGAAGAATAATATCGGAAATTGTCTTGGAAATTGGCTATAGTTCTTGCCGAAGGAGACAGAGCTCCATAACTTGTTGATCTGATGAATGGTCATGAGTTTCTGTGTGCTTATTTCATCATCTTCAGTGTACGAAGGTTTTAGAAACGAGATTTTGTTTGATTTGAGGTTTATTACCAGTACCGGTTTATTTTTAAGCAACTAAGATGATTAGAAATTATTGCTTTGAGTATTTGAGTTATGTGGTATATCATGTGATTGTATCTTGGGTTACGGTTAAGGCTAGATAAAGTTTATTCATACTTATAAAATGTATAGATGCGAGATTTGGGTCTTATAAGAAATTTCGGATGTTGGAAAATTGGATTCCAAGGTTTATAGGCTAAGGTTGAATTAAGGATTTTCAGTTAGGTTGTGTCGCCATGCTTATATGGATTAGGGTGATGTGGAATCACCCCCCGGGTATGTGTATGGATAGGTTACATGATGATTTGATGGCTTGGGAATGACTCTTGGCACGTTCGAGGACGAATGTATGTTTAAGTGGGGGAGGATGTAAAGATCCGACCGGTCGTTTGAGGATTTGCACTTCACTCGGTAATTTGAGGGAAAGATTATCACCACATGATATATTATGACTTGTGTGAATCGTTGGTTTTGGTTTTCACGTTATTCGGAATCAATTTGGAAGAATGAAATTCATAATGGAAGCTTTAAGTTGAAAGAGTTGACCAAGTTTGACTTTTGTGAATTTGGCCCCGAAATAGAGTTTTTAATGATTTCGTTAGGTCCAAATAGTGATTTTGGACTCGGGTGTATGCTCGGATTTGCAATTGGGTATTTTTAGAAGGATTCGGCACTAATTGGCGAAAGTTGAAAATTTGAAGGTTTGGAAAGATCATAAGTTTGACCGCAAGTTGACTTTAAGGATATCATATTCAGATTGTGATTCCAGGACAAATGGGACTTGTGTAAAAAATTTGAGTTCATTCTGAGTTGATTTGATATATTTTGGCGCGAGTTTTTGAAAGTCGAAAGTTCATTAAGTTTGATTTGAGGTGTGATTTGTCGTTTTGAAGTTATTATGTGCGATTTGAGACCTCGAGTAGGTCCGTATTATGTTATGGGACTTGCTGGTATGTTCAGACGGGGTCCCGAGGGTCCCCAATGAGTTTCGAATAGGTTTGGGTTGTGTTGCGCTCATTTTTTATATTTTGACGTCGTTTCTTCAAGTATAAACAGTACCACATTAAGCAAATGAGCTCCAATTTCTATTTTTTAAAGCATTAGATCCATATAGTAATTACGGATCCATATAGAAAAGAATCGTCGAATTTGGACATCATATGAGGAGTTTATGGTCATTTTACCAAAAATTGAGTTCAGATTAATTACGAAATTTCCACCGATTTCGTATTTAAAAATCTGCACTATTTTCAAATATTGAAACCAACATATATCCTTCATTATAAGGTCAAATGGAGTGATTCAAAAGCCTAATTTGACTAAAATTTCACAAGGAGTTCATTGGAGGCATCAAAAAGTGAGTTTTGAGATCTTTCGGTACACAAAACGAGACAAAATATCTAGATATTTGGTCATATTTTGAGTTGGGAAACTCGGATTTGGGCAATATTTGAGGCGATTTTTACCATATGAATTGGGATAAGTGTTTTCTACTCGGTTTTGGCTATATTTCATAAAACTCTCTTTATTTTTGGTAATTGGATTGTAAATTTTAAAGTGAAAATTAGGCCGGGACCGTGGTCGTCCGTCTCCGGTTTGCTGGCCGATAAGATCTCTGAGATTGACCAGCCAGCTGGGTTGGTTTGGCTATTCTTTTCTATTGAAAAGGAGTCAGCTATCTACGCGAGTCACCTTCTTCTAGGCTCCGCTGGATGACACGGCATTTTCGTTCAAATATATATAGGCCGGGGGGGTTTTGTCCAAAGTTTCATAGAGTGCATTTTTGAGTTTTGAACATCGTTCCAGAGTCGGATTTGGGTGAAACTAGTATGGTTGAACTCGTAATTGAATGGATTATCGGATTTTGTGAGTTTTGTCGCATTCCAAGACGCGGGCTCGGGTTTGAATTTTTGGTCGATTTTGAGATTTTGATTAAAGATTCGACCTTTATTGATTGGGTTTGTTTTCTTCAGCATTATCTGATGTATTTGAGTTGCTTTTGGCTAGTTTCGAGCCGTTCAAAGGTCGGTACGCGCGTGATGGCATCTTTGGAGCATCATTTGGCTTGCTCGTATTGGATTTGGCTTGTTCGAGGTAAGTAATACTTCTAAACTTGGTGTTGAGGGTATGAACCCTGAATATACGTGTTATGTGTTTGGTGCTGAGGTTATGTACATGCTAGGTGACGATCGTGTGGGAATGCACCGTGTGAATTGTGACTCCGGTATTTCTGTGGTACTGTGTAGTTACCTGATCTTATCTGTAACCATAAAATCTCTACGTACTAGAGCTAGTGAGTTGTGATCCATGTTAGAAACCATGTCTAGACTTTTATTTTGTTAGGACCCATTGAGGTCATTTTTGCGGTTGAGTTATTTTCTTACATTGCAATTACATACTCAGTCGTACGCATTCATATTTATATCATGTCTCAGACTCTGTTACCATTTATTCGTACATTACATCATTATTTTTGGGCTGATTTTTCACGCCATTGTGAGCCCGAGAGATTGTAGATATTGATGACTACGCGAGGCCGAGGGCCTGATTGTGAGGATATTGATGGGATCGGGCTGTATGCCACAGCAAGTATTATTGATTTTTGATAGGAGCAGGTTGCACGCCAATGCAGATGTTATTGATTTATTCCATGATTAGCTTATTATAGCGCTTGGGCTGAAGGAGCCGCTCCGAATTCTGTACATACCCCCAGTGAGTGCAGGTACCTACTGAGCTCGAGTGCCTAGTGCGAGTGCCAGCGCGTGTGCCGAGTGATTGGGAAGATAGAGTGATTGTGAGGAGTGAGTGGTTGTGAAGACTGAGTGACTGTGAGGATTGAGTGATTGGGAGGACTGCGTGCATTGATACACCGGGAGTATGCATATGGTTTTATCACTATATTGTATTACAGTTGGCATGCATACATTGACATGTAGGCATAGTGATGTATTTGCCTCATTCCATTTGATAATGAAACATCTTATCTGTTGTTGAAAAGTTTTGGGAAAATCACAGTTTTACAAACCTACTCATATTTTGGTGATTTCGGTATAAGAATTGGGTTTCCACTGATATACTTGAAAAGAATGCCTATTATTATTATTATTTTATTATGAACTGTTATTGGCTATTGGTGCTGGACTCCGACCTCTGTCCCAGCTCGTCACTACTTTCAACCTAAGGTTAGGTTTGTTACTTATATCTGAATATGTTTCTTTTACCATTATTAATATTATTTTGTTATGAATTGTTGTTGGCTATTCGTGTTAGACTCTGACCTCTGTCCCAACTCGTCACTTCTTTCAACTTAAGGTTAGGTTTGTTACTTATTGAGTATATGGGGTGCATTGTACTCATACTATACTTTTGCACCTTGCGTGCAGATTTGGATGCTGACGCTGGTGTGTATGACGGGAGCTAGCATTGAAGGTATACTTGCATTCCGGTTATAGCTGCCTCTTGTTCATGGTAGCTCTAGACTTATGAAAAAGCTGTTTATGTATGATTCGAACAGATAATGTAATTATTTTGCATTAGCTTTATAAATTCTAAATATTAGAAGCTCATGATTTGTACTACTAGTCTTTGAGAAATTCTTATATAAAAGCAACTGTGTTATCTCTTCTTTTCTTGATAAATCTCATTAATTTGGATAATTATTAAATGGCTTACCTAGCAAGTTGGGTTAGGTGTCATCACGACTAGTTGGATTTTGGACCGTGACAACAGTTTTATAGAAAATTTCGATTGATTTCTGACGGAAACGGTCGGAGAGCTGCCCAGTTTTTTCCAATAAACAAATTTTCGACGGATTTCGTCGGAAAATAAACGAATTTTATGTCCGACTAATTCAATTGAAAATTATATATTTTCATTATTTAATTTTAAATAAATATTTATTTTTATTTATAGTATTACGACTGATTCGGTCGGTAAAATCTCGACCACTTTGGTCGGAAATTTGAAATTAATTTGGTTGTATGACCTTTTGAACGTTCCGACTACTTTGGTCAAGAATCACCGACGGATTTAGTCAAAATTTACTTTCTGACCACTGTTTCCAACCGACTAATTTTGGTCGGAAAATAGTCGGAAATTCGTGATTTCGAACCGATTTTTGACAGTTTAGGCGGTTGGAATTTACCAGTTTTCTAGTAGTGGGAAGAACCAGACCATACTTTTAGCACATTGTACTAGATCTTTATACAAATAGCTAGTCATATTCATTGTTTATTTTTTCTAATCATATACATAGATTATACATGGAGTATACACAACTATATATATATATATATATATATATATATATATATATATATAATATCTTCACCGATTATTTTTTATTTAAGTGATTGGATGAGAGGCTATTTAGGTTAATTCTTCTTAATTTTTCTCTAAAAATTTCACAACTTTTTTCACATATCACCAATCAAAGTGGAAGGTGAAGAAGGGCCCCACGAATCTCAGTGTTTTACGTTAAGAGCCACTTTTGGGTTGGCAACGAACAGTGGGCTTTACTTGCTTTTGATGTGGACCATACTATGGAGACTTCTTGTACATTGTAATTAGTACGGTCCAGACTGAGAAGAGAAATGAGGAGGTAATTACTAGCCACGCGGGTCTTTTATTTTGGACTGTAGAGCCTAAAGTCCATGACTTGGATTGGATCGGGGAAAAGTCCGAATACGAGAGGGCCCACTCAACAAGAATCGGGTACGGATTTACTGTACCCGACATGAATGACAGCACGTGGAATCAGGTACAGTGGCCCTACTCTTTTGTCAAATGGAAATTCCAATCAAGTTGACCGCACAATGCAGGATTGTCGTACCAGTGAATCATTCCACTAATTAAAGCAGGGAAAATATATACTATATGAAAATCATATACAATTCGGGCTAGCATATAAATAAAATAGGAATTTTTAAATTCATATACCATATAGGAAATTTTTTTATCATTTATGTTCAAAGTTTGAGTTAATTACATTTAACATAATAAATTATTATTTTTATACCATAATTAATTAAGGATATAATTAAAGAGATATTTTTTATTCCTTAATTAAAGGATTTCCGTTTGATTCCACTTCGCTTATACTTTCTCTCTCCTAATTCAAGGAAGACTAGTCGAAACAGTCTTGGAAATATGACAGTTAATTAAATAAAATAAAATAATTATTTAATTAACTAATCAAGTCATGCGGGTTGTCAGTTAATGTGACAACCACAATCATTATATTAATACGTACGATTTCATATGAGCAGAAGATTTTGATCGAGGTTTATCGTCGACTTTTTAATTTGAATAATTGGAATATGATTCAAAATGCAAAGTATAATGAAAAGGCTAGCTTGGCCATTAGGGACCATACAGTTAGCATGGTGAAAATTGATAGTAGCTTGTAGTTTAATTGGTATTTTTGATATTGGTACAATTTATCATTCAATTCTAGCTTAATTGATATTTTTGATATAATTGTATTTTTTGCAAAAGATTTATATAAGTTTTAGTCGTTTTTGATTTGTGAAAATAGAAAACAAAGCATCTACAATCAGAATACAAATAATCTACAATTTATCTACAAAATATCTACAAACTGGGTACATTAAATTTTAATATTTCAATTCCCATTCAATTGTAGCTTAATCGACATAATTGCGTTTTTTGCAGAAGATTTTGTAGAAGTTTTAGTCGTTTTCGATTTGTGAAAATAAAAAATAAAGCATCTACAATTAANCTTCTTCTTCTTCTTCTTCTTCTTCTTCGAGTTTCAATATGAAATTCAGTCAAAACCAAGTCTAATCTTCACCAAACCCCCTCAAAATTGAGATATAAACTCCAAACCATATTCCCGATTGTTTTCAACAACACTCAATCCAAACAAATAATGATTTTTAAAAATCCAAATTTGAATTCAAAGCTTTCAAGCTTTTTAATGGCTGTCAATGGTGGAATTGCTGCTCTCTTTTTATTTGCTTTGTATTACTGAAATTTGCGATTGAGAAATAGAGAGAGATGTAGAGAGAATGTCAGCGAACTGAGCTTTTGCAGAACTGATTTCTACAATTTGATTCGAATTTATTGATGATTTTGTCTCTTTTTGATTTGTGGCTTAAGAAAAAATATCGAAGAACATAGTTTTTGCAGAAAAGAATCTATGTAATTTGATTTTAAATTGAAGATATAGGATTTGCTTTTCAAATTTGATCTGAAGATTGCTAAATCAATTAGAATATTCTGTTCCAGATTTAAGGTATTCTTTAATCCAAAAAAAGGCTCAGAAGTAGTAATGGTCCCCAAGACATATATCCACAGAATTCTTTTCGAATTACAAAAGTTGAATATTTTTTTATTGCATTTCTGAGTTTGTTATAATAATTTTCAGTTCTTCAGATATTTGAAGATGATAAAAGCAAAAGAATTGAAAAGAAAAAAAAAAAGGAAAAAAAATGAAAGAAGACTGAAAAGAAGAAAGATGATGACGTCTCTTATAGCACGCCTAATTACTACTAGTATTGGGTACTAACTCCACGCACCTAATTAGGAAGATAAGCTACTAATAATTAGTATTTAATGAATGGTATAATAATTGTAGAAAAACTGTGAACATAGCGGGTAAATTAAAAACTATGCACATATTTGATAATAAAGTTTCATATATGGTATAGGAAGGAAAAAATCTCAATAAAATATGCGGTAAAAATTGTGTATATATTTAAGGAGTTTTTTGTTTTGGGTTTTTCATTCGGTATCCAATATGCATATTGGGCCCGACTAAATTTGGATTTGCACCGAAAAATTCACATTCAGAGGTAAAACGTCCCCAACAAAGGCGACTCAATATCCAAGAACTCGAATATGAGATTACTGGTTAAAAATAAAGAAGTACTTACTACTGTACAACAACTTAAATATATATCTAAGGAGTTTGCATATAGAAAAGATACGCAAAGGAACCCGCTATTCCAACTCGTAGTAAATTCTTTTCTGGCAGAATACCTACATTATTGACATCTAAATAGCTAAATATTTACCCAATAGGATGCATATATTACCAAGATTATGATGAAGTGATAACTATTTGTCTAATAAGTTTTTACTTAGCGTCTGAACGTATATATGGTTAAAACTTGAAATGAGTGAGTTTTTGAAGATGAGATGATTTTTAAAAGTAGAAGTTGTATTGGCCATGTGATCGTCAAGTAATAGACTAGTGAGTAGAGTATCGTTCCCACAGAGACTTATGATTAGCTTTTGACTGATTCAAACTCAATTAACTTATCGATTCAAGAGATTTTTCACAAAATGTGTAACTCACTAAATTTACTGTCTAAGGACCATCAAGCAACAAAATAACTAGAATTCAACCACAACACTTAAGCAATGTCGGATAACAATCAGTAGCAGAAGATATTCCAGGGTCATAGGCTAGCTAACAAACATGTTGCGTTCTCGGTTTAAAATGACTAATTGATTTATCTGGATTATTGATTGACAGGGTTGATATTACTCATAAGAATCTGTCGAATTCTTACTCGCCTATTCTAGATAACTTAATGCCAAAATGTCTATGAAATTAAGATTAACAAGAATGCATTTACACTTCCTGTATTTCAACCAAGCAAGGCAGTTAGGTATATTTCTATCCTAATTGTGAATCCGTTTCCCAATTCCGGGTTCAAAAACTTGCTCTATTTAATTTTATATGCAATCTAGAATTCCACTTTGGAGTTCAACTCTAGATTCGTAAATAATATTTCATTGTTAACTACTCAGCAAAATAATTAAAAATAGAATTAAATAAACTACCCAATATAATAAACTCAAACTCGTCAAATTAAACTTCAAACCTCAACATTCATGTATCCCCCATAACTCCGGAATAATAGGGTTCTTAGCCAACCATGCTCATGGTAAAAATCTAAAATAATTCCCAAGAATACATAAAAATCAATAAAAGAAGGAAAGTAAGAAATCAAGACGAATTTCGTAATTTTCAAGCTTTGTCGTGGCTTTCTCTCGCTTCCCGATATGTTCGATGATCTAAAACATGCGTTTTTGGATTATATATTGCGTAAAGAAGTTGAGGGCCAAAGTTCTCCTACTCCTAATCCGACTCAGCTTCAGGGATTGATGCTGAGGTGGATGTTCATCAGCTTCGCATGCTAGGGTGGATTCGTCTGTCTCTGATGTGCCCAGATGCGGATACTAAGGAGGATGCTATGGTCTGACTTCATTTCCAAGGTTACACGAAATATGATTTTTTTTCTAGGTTGGATGCGACGCATCCAACCTCTCCTCCTCTAGATAGAACACTTTTTCTTCATATTTTTGCACTACAAATACCCTAAATCATCACACACAGCTCAATTAGTCATAAAACCAATAATTAAACCATGTTGGGCATAAGATCAAATAGCATCAAAAAGCAGTTAAAACATGAGTGAAGTAATATTAAAAAAATAGAAATATGCTCAACATCAACATGCATTTTACTTGAAAAAATTTTGAAACTTTATGAGTAGAAAACTTCAAAAATTACTTAAAAGCTATTTTTGGGATTTGAAAATTTTGTCTTCAAAAAATGAATAAAATTTATAAACATACAGATATTTAAAAAAATAAAGACCCAAATTTTATGGCCAAACTAGAGCTGAGTTTGAGTCTTGAAAATTAAATTCACCTTTAGTACAAAGTATTTCTCGTCATGAATTTAAATTAATTGGGTGTCAAAACTGGTACTGAATAACGAATGAAAAAAAAATGATGCACGTAAATAAAGAGTCCGAAACTTTTCTAATGGTTTTTTGGACAAAAATACGTTTTTACTACTAAAAAAAGTTACATAACTACCTAATTCGCAGTACTATACTGCGAATTACTTTAACGGAAATTTAGCCGTTAAAGTAATTCGCAGTACAGTACTGCGAATTAGGTAAAAAAAAATAGTAATTCGCAGTATAGTACTGCGTATTATTAAAAAAATATTTTTTTTTAACTAATTCGCATTACAATGCTGTAAATTACTTAATCGCAGTATTGTACTGCGATTTCTTTATTAATTTGGCCCCACCAATAATTAACTGACGTAACAATAATTCAAACACATAAAACGTAGTATTGTACTGTGAATTCCTTAAAAAAATTCTGCACCCCAAGCTCGGACTTGCCTTATTTAAAGGCATTTCAATTTTATGAAAATTCATTCAATACAAACTTCAAACTTCCGTTCATACTTCTCTTTTCTTCTTACCAATCATTTTTGTACAATGTCTGAAGAGCCAAAAATAAAGGTTTTATTATATTGGGGGGGTGAGGTTGTGCTGGAGAATAACTCTGTGAGGTATAGCTCAACTCCACAATGTCATGTTAAATTGTCGCTTACTATGGAGTATGATAATTTGGTTTCATTGTTATGTAAAAAAATGAGTGTGAGAAAGTGTTCGATTAACCTTAAAGTAACTGGTAGGTTTCCGTATTCAGTAACTCCGCAGGGGTTTGCTTATTATTCTGAGTTTAACATCGAGGATGATGAAACTCTTAGAGATTTTTTGCGGATTCCGGATGAATACATGGAATTTATTGTAATATAATTATTGAAAATATACGTTAAGGTGGAAGACATTCCCAATAATGAGGGCGTGCATAGTAGGGATAATCATCAGTCATCGGATGGTTATTCTGGAGCAGTTTTTGTCGGACAGATTACTGATGAAAGAGCTTTCCTTGATTTAAACTTGTCACCACCGGCGAATGAGCAGCCACAAAATAATTTTTGACTTTATATAATCCACAAGACGACTGGTAAACTTCAATTCTACTACACTTTATCGATGTTTATTTTATGTTTTAATTGGATTTGTATTAACACTTATATTTTTCATAGGGGTACCATCCGGATATGAATTTTACAAGTTATGACCCCGTCCCTAGTTGGAATATGCGTAGTTCTAGAGTATTGGAACACAGTGGTTTATTCGGGAGTCATCACCAATAAAAAAATATTCATCATGGAACGTCAAGACAGTACGACTTGTAAGTAAAGTGATATAGCTATATCAAAGTATTTATGTAGTTGGGTAACTTTTCATTTTATTATTTTTGTGCAGTGAAAACGAGCTTCTTGATGTTCCTAACCTCACACAGTTGCCCATAGATGACGTATTGACTCGTGATTTGGCTGATGCACAGAGTCAGGAAGACGATAGTGATTATGACAACAATGCGAATGAGTCTGGGGATGACACACCCTTCCATGATGAGGGTGATAATGAGGAGGAAATAAATGTTGAACCTAAGCTGACGAGGGAGCATGTTCCTCCACCTCCCGCTAGACAAAGAGTGTACGAGTCCCACGTGCCATTTCATGAGCGGAATATTCCCTAACTTGATAATTTTCCAAGTATGCCGAATGTGGATGGCCTCACAAGGGATGATGATGAAATTCGGTCAGCGATGTGGGATGAGTCTAGACTAGCTGTTCTGACAAAGGGCATGTATTTTCCCGATAAAGCTTGCATAATTAGGGCTGTAAAAATTTACAGTATAAGAGAGTGCCGTAAGATGACGGTAAGTGAGTTAACTACGGAGGTATACAAGGCTGTATGTCGTAGGTGGTTTATAGGTTGTCACTGGATGTTGCGTGCCAAAAGAAGAAATCAGGTTTGTGGAAAGTGGGTAAACTTACTAGCGAGCACAGATGTGAAATGGACACATTCAATGAGAATCACTTCAACTTGGATGTGGACTTGATTTCTCTTGTCTTGATTCCATATTTGAAAGTGTCCACTAGGTTCAAGATTAAAGCATCCACCAGGAGTATGGTAGTACTATAACCTAAAGAAAGGCATATCTCGGTCGCAAACATGCCTTTGAACTTATTTATGGCTACTGGGATAAGTCTTTTTCAAATCTACCCAGGTACATGGCCGCACTGCAACACTTTAACCCCGAGACTGTTGTTGAATGGAGGAGTGAGCGAAGTCTGGACAGACCCGAATATATTTTCAACTATGTGTTCTGGTCATTTAAACCAGCAATTAATGGTTTTGTGCATTGTCGTCCTGTAATTTTCATAGATGGTACTCATGTCTATGGAAAGTATGATATTAAGCTTTTGATTGCAGTTCCAGTAGATGCCAACGAACAAATATTTCCACTAGCTTTTGCCATTTGTGCCAATGAAAGCGAAGAGACGTGGACGCTTTTTTTTAACCACTTGAAGTAGCACGTTGTCAAATAACGTTCAGGTATTTGTCTAATATCTGATCGGCATGGTGGTATTTTAAGTTCTGTATGTCACTTGCTTGAATGGCAGGAACCATATGCATACCACCGTTACTGTGTGAGGCACCTGAAGGCCAATTTCCAGAAGAAATTTCCTGACAAGGCCTTGCATGACTTAATGTGGATGGCTGCAACTGAGCACCAGCAGTGCAAATTCACGAGGCGCATGGAAGCGATCCTCTAGATAGATCCACGAGCCTATACTTGATTGATGCGATATGAGCTTCACATATGGACATTGCATGCTGATGGCGGAAGACGATGGGGAGCCCTTACTACAAACGTGTCGGAGCCCTCATTATAAATTAAATGAAAAATTCTTGAATTGGACTTAATAATTATGTATGGCCTTCCAGGCTCGATATTTCAGGCCCGGTAGCACCAAGCTATACTTAATTATTATGTGTGTCATTTTTAATATTTTTTAAAAATTTGTTAGTTTAATTAATTAAATTAAAAATTCTTGAATTGGACTTAATAACTATGTATGGCCTTCCAGGCTTGATATTTCATGCCCGGTAACAGCAAGTTATACTTAATTATTATGTGTGTTATTTTTAATATTTTTTTAGAAATTTTTTAGTTTAATTAATTAAATTAAAAATTCTTGAATTAGACTTAATAATTATGAATGACTTCCAGACTCGATATTTGAGGCCCGGCAGTACCAAGCTATATTTAATTATTATATGTGTCATTTTCAATATTTTTTGGAAATTTGTTTGTTTAATAAATTAAATTAAAAATTCTTGAATTGGACTTAATAATTATGTATGGTCTTCCAGGCTCGATATTTCAGGTGCGGTAGCACCAATTTATACTTAATTATTATGTGTGTCATTTTCAATATTTTTTAGAAATTTGTTAGTTTAATTAATTAAATTAAAAATTCTTAAATTGGACTTAATAATTATGAATGGCTTTCAGACTCGATATTTAAGGCCCGGTAGCACCAAGCTATACTTAATTATTATGTGTGTCATTTTTAATATTTTTTGGAAATTTATTTGTTTAATAAATTAAATTAAAAATTCTTGAATTGGACTTAATAATTATGTATGAACTTCCAGGCTCGATATTTCAGGCCCTGTAGCACCAAGTTATACTTAATTATTATGTGTGTCATTTTTAATATTTTTTAGAAATTTATTTGTTTAATAAATTAAATTTAAAATTCTTGAATTGTACTTAATAATTATGTATGGCCTTCCAGGCTCGATATTTGAGGTCCGGTAGCACCAAACTATACTTAATTATTATGTGTGTCATTTTCAATATTTTTTAGAAATTTGTTAGTTTAATTAATTAAATTAAAAATTCTTGAATTGGACTTAATAATTATGAATGGCTTCCAGGCTCGATATTTGAGGCCCGATAGCACCAAGCTATACTTAATTATTATGTGTGTCATTTTTAATATTTTTTAAAAATTTGTTTGTTTAATAAATTAAATTAAAAATTCTTGAATTGGACTTAATAATTATGTATAGACTTCCAGGCTCGATATGTCAGGCTCCGTAGCACCAAGCTACACTTAATTATTATGTGTGTCATTTTCAATATTTTTTTGAAATTTGTTAGTTTAATTAATTAAATTAAAATTCTTGAATTGGACTTAATAATTATGAATGGCTTCCAGGCTCAATATTTGAGGCCCGGTGGCACCAAGCTATACTTAATTATTATGTGTGTCATTTTCAATATTTTTTAGAAATTTGTTAGTTTATGAATGGCTTCCAGACGATGGGGATCCCTCACTATCAGTTATTGACAACATATATTAATTTGTTACTTTTGTAAGTTTATTTTTATAAATTAAATAATTAATTTTGTAAAGTGTTATTAGATAGCGTTTGCAGTTACTACATACTTAAGGCTCTATATTTTGCACTCTACGCTAAAAGGCTCTATATTTTACGAAGCTAAAAGGGTCTATATTTTACTATGCTAAAATGCTTTATATTTTACTACACTAAAATACTCTTTATTTTACTACACTAAAAGGTCACTATTACATATAAAAACAACAAACATAACAAACAAATATGAACAACAAACTAAATAAATAATATTTATTTATTATTTAATCAAATAAAAATATAACATTAACTATAAATTATTTATCAAATTTTAATATTTTTTGTCCCAAAGCTAATAAATCAATCCGGGTACAAATAAGATACAAATTTAAATACAAACATAACACAAATTAACATGGAAACACGACAAGTGAGGCTTGCTCCTTTGGCAAGCACCTCCATGTCACGACCCAAAATCTAACATTGGTCGTGATGGTGCCTATCGTGTTATAAGGCAAGTCTATTTCCCAAAATATTACTACTAATTAATTTTAAGGATTTAATAAAACAATACCAACATTCAAACTTCTCATAACTAAATCAACTCTAAATATAATTAATATAAAAATACGGAAGCTAGCTCCAAACATCAGGGTGTCACTAAGTCATGGGCGTCTAAAACTATGAACTGAGATATATATAAACTGTCTAACTGTCCAAAGAAGAAATGATAAAAGGAGTAACAAGGTCCTGAGGACACTAGCAGCTACCTTGCAATCTCCAAAGATAGCCGGCAAAAACTCAACGATCGTCGCGCTCTAACTCACCTGGATCTGCACATAAAGTGCAGGGTGTAGTATGAGTACAACCACCTCAGTAGTAACAAAAATAACTAAGGAACTGAGTAGTAGTGACGAGCTGAGCAAAACAGTTCAATTGCTTATTTTTCACAATTTTAAAAATAACAGGAATAAACAGGTAAATTCCATAACTCAGTAAATGCCACGAAGAAATTTAACAGATAAATGCAGCACCAGCAAAAGTAAATGCAACCTCACAAAAATGTCACTCCATCACTCAGCACTCACACTCAGCACTCAGCACTCAACACTCAACACTCAATATACTCAACACTCTGCGGTCACTGGGGTGTGTACAGACTCCGGAGGGGCTCCCAAAGCCCAAGCGCTAAGCACGGACAACTCACGTGCCATCATATCAATACCTAAATCCGCACGGTCAACTCACGTGCTACGCGGACAACTCACGCGCTATAGTATCAATACCTGGGCCCGCACGGTCAACTCACGTGCTACGCGAACAACTCACGCGCTATGATATTAATATCCTCACAACCAGGCCATCATATCAATACCTGGATCCGCACGGTCAACTCACGTGCTACGCGGACAACTCATGCGCTATGGTATAAATACCTAGATCCGCACGGTCAACTCACGTGCTACGCGGATAACTCATGCGCTATGGTATTAATATCCTCACAATCAGGCCCTCGTCCTCACTCAATCATGTACCTCACTAGCCTCACCATCATCAACAAATAAGGGGATACAACCCACATCACGTATCACATCATATTAGCAATTAATAGAGACTGAGGTAAACATGTACAATAATTTCTATGACTGAGTACAAATAATGTGAGCATGCATAAAGCCTAAGAATGATCTCTAACATGAAGGCAAATAAGTTCAACAACAAGTAAACACATAACCACAAATAATAGCCATTAGGCCTCACAGCCTCACGGGACGGACCAAGTCTCGATCCCTTGCGGTGCACGCCCACACGCCCATCACCTAGCAAGGGTATCACCACCAAACAATCACATGATATCAATTTCTCCGGATTTATACCCTCAAAGCCAGAGTTAAAATTGTTACTTACCTCAACCGTGTAAAATCCTACTTCGGGATGCCCTCGTCTCTGGACTCGATCTCCAAAAAGCTCCCAATCTATCCATAATCAGAATACTGCTATCAACATAGTCTAAAGAATCGAATTCCATAATAAAAACTACAAAAATAGTCCAAAACCTGGCCCCCGGGCTCGCATCTCGAAATCAGTCAAAAATGGCAGAATAATAATCCCCGTCCTCTTCCGAGTCTAACCATATAAAATTCATCAAAATCGAACTACGTTTGATCTCTCAAATCCTCACTTAAAACTCTCCAAAACTCAAACCCTAACTCCCT